>WAAB01012059.1:0-65828 GCA_013389865.1 Piaya cayana | reverse complement strand
CCCTAGTGACAGGGGACAGGACAAGAGGGAATGGCCTCAAGTTCTGCCAGGGGAGGTTCAGGTTTGACATAAAGAAAAAATTTTTCAGAGAAAGTGTCATTGTGCACTGGAACAGGTTGCCCAGGGAGGTGGTTGAGTCACCTTCCCTGGGGGTGTTCAAGGCAGGAGTAGACGAGGTTCTTATGGACATGGTTTAGTGTTTGATGGGAATGGTTGGACTCGATGATCTGGTGGGTCTCTTCCAACCTGGTGATGCTATGATTCTCTGATTTCTTAGAAAATCAGCTCTTAAGTCCCAAGCTCTGCCTGAGATAGATAACTAGAGAGAAACGGACTGCAGGGTGGCTTTGGTAGCTTGTGTTTGTTTGTTAGTTTTATTAAATCTGTTCTTTGCAAATTAGCAGAGGTGGGATTTAACATAACCATCCCAGATCAGGGTCTGAACCACTCAGTTATTCACTCTCTTTCTTAAGTAGTTTTTCCTATTCGATTCATCCAGCTGATTTAACATTTTAATTACGGCAAAAAATAAACACACTTCTCTGTGATTTTGGTTTAGTTTGCCTGCTTATTCTTAACTAAATCAGCTACCAAAAGCAACAGCAGATGCAAAGCTACTCTCCAAGCTCCCTGAAGACAGTAATACTTCTTACTGCAAACTATAGCACCATTGAGATGCAGGAATAAATCCTGAGAAGCAACAGGGTAGGTGACAAGAGTCAAGAAGCAAGAAGAAAAGTGCTAATGAGAAGTACCAGGAGGCTTGGGGTATTGGAGGGAAATTCTAGGGTGCTGCAGGCAGGCAAGGATGGGGGAAAGAGGTCTGAGCCTTCAACATGCTTTCACTGCACAAGCCAGACTCTGCTGCTGACACAAGACACAAAATTCTGTGTATTGTCTGCAAGGCCTTCAGGAAAATTAGCAGACTAGATAATGAAAGAGAAACTCTTATCAAGGAGGAGAATTTGCAGATCATTTCCACCCCAGGCTGCAGCTTTACAGTTACTTTAAATTGACCTAATTATAGACTATTGTGAAAAAGGATGGGAAAGACAGTCAGGATTTTCTCTCCCTGTCTTGTTCTGGCACTAGATCCGGTCCTGGGCACATCAAGCAGACTTCGGGGTTTCACACAGGGCACTGATTCAACTGCAAACTAATTTTTCTGCTCTTTTTAAATTATTGTCAAGTTATTTCTAGGCTGGATCAATTCCCTCTTTAGGTTCAGGCAAAGCACCTGAAGGGCATACTTAGGCTAAACAGGGCATGAAACCACAACTGAATGCCCCAGCTTTACCTAAAAAGACAGAAAATATCCATGCTCCTGGGTAACTTTCCTACCTTTATGGCATCCCCCTGCAGTTCTTCCCTGAAGTGTCATCCACCATTACTTTACAAACATTTCCATCCTGCTCAGATCACGAAGGTTTTTTTATTCACAGCAGTAGGCTACAAGACAGAAAGCCTCTGTGCACCTACCAGACTTCGAACAAGCAGTTACAACGTATGCAATGCGTACTGGAGACAGATTTCAGACTTCCAGTAACATGACACAGTTTAGCAAGACACTGCGGAAGAGCATTTGGCTATGAGTTTTCCATAAATAGCCAATTTGCAAAAAAGCTGTTCAGGTTCTAGAAATCTGTTGCTTTTCTATTTTCAGTTCTTTATCTCATTATTTTACATAAATGTTCAGAACAGGCTTCATACTTCTAAGATTTAAAGTTGATGTCCTTGTAGTTTTTGGCTACAATATACTTCACAGATACAAATGGACAGAAATCAATTTGTGCAATAAACTAAAAGAGGGATCAAATATCAGCAGTTCCAGTTCTGCAAATCAAGCAGTAATCGCTCTAACTAAATAAACTCTTTATCAGTAGGATTTCCATTTAGATTTGTCTGCAAATAAGCAATTATTTTCTTTTCAGAACTTGCTCAGACAAACTATCTCTGAAGCTCTTTGATATTCCTCAATGACACTAAATACGAAAATTGCCTTTAAGCCCTTATCCTTGTTTAGCTGCTTAAAAGTTGTGCCTTCTGGGTCATCTTTAGCTCCATAGCAGAAAAGGTTTTCTTCTAGGGTTTTCTGTTGTGCTTTATTCCACCACCTCAGTCTCTCTCCTTCTAAACCGAAAATGCACAGAGGTATCAAGACAATAATTCAGGGGTCCTGCTGAAACAACCTAGCTTCAGATACACACAATCCACGTGTAGGACCTTTTAGGAAGTGCATCACAGTTTATTACATCAAGGGCTCTTGGAACCAAGACTACAAAAGTAATTTCAAATCAGAGACTAGTCCAGAATCAAAGTCACTGCTGCCAAAAACCAGCATGAAATGTTCTTTATGAAATCTACTGCTTACAGGCCACATAGACCCACATATGAGACTAATTATATAATTCTTCCATTACTGTGCATTAGAAATATTAATGGAATCTGAGGGGGATAGGACTACTGAAACAGAAAAAGTAAGAGCCAAGTAAATCAGGAGTGAGCATATAGCACCTAATACTCTCTGACAGATCTATCCTTAAAAGTCTTGTATCTGCCTTTCATTTCACGTTAACAATTTTTTTATAAAACTAATTGGTTGAACTTAATAATGTGATCTAGCATACTCACAGCCAATCCATACACGCACTGAAATTACTGTGGACGTGCAGACAAACACTGGGAGCTCATCCTTGCAGAGAAGGATTTAGGAACTCACTCAAGACCAATTTTGCATAGGTTATCTATTCATTTCTTAAGCCATGAGTCTATGAAAAATATTACCTTACCGGTATTTCCCAAGAACACTTAAACTACTCAAAAATATTTCAGCATTTTCCTGGATCATTGTCACCATGAATATGCCATACCATTCAGGTTCACTCAAACCTAGTTTAGGCACCTCAGTACTCTCACAGTGTATCTGATAGCAAGAGAAAGTATTATATACTGTAAGCATAGAACATTCAGGAGGAGAGGGACCTGGGGGTGTTGGTCGACAGCCAACTGAACATGAGCCAGCAGTGTGCCCAGGTAGCCAAGAAGGCCAATGGCATCCTGGCTTGTATCAGAAATGGTGTGAGCAGCAGGTCCAGGGAGGTTATTCTCCCTCTGTACTCAGCACTGGTGAGACCACTTCTTGAATCCTGTGTGCAGTTCTGGNTTTAGGTTAGAGATTAGGAGGAAGTTTTTTACGGAAAGGGTCATTAGGCATTAGAATATGCTGCCCAGGGAGGTGGTTGATTCACCTTCCCTGGGGGTGTTCAAGGCAGGAGTAGACGAGGTCCTTAGGGACATGGTTTAGTGTTTGATGGGAACGGTTGGACTTGATGATCCGATGGGTCTCTTCCAAACCGGTGATTCTGTGATTCTGTGATTTTATATTTAAAAAAAACCTCAATGAAAGATGATTTTTCTCTTTATGAATTCCAGTAGAACTTTTTGTAACATGGTGAATAATAACAGTAATTAGAGAACGTCTTGTTCTCATCAAAACCAGCTTCTCGGGTTTTGCAGAGCACAAATGAGAAAGTTACAAAAACTCATTTAATGAAATGGTTTTTTGAGAGCTGACAAAATACAGTTCCTAATGTAACTGCTTTACTGGAAAGTAGAATCAGACGGCTTTTATAAGAACAGAGGAGAAAGTAACATTTTTTTTCCCACATTTCTTAACCACCAAGAATTCTTCCCCTTTTTGTTTCATATTAAAATAAAGGTCAAGTTAGTGACTCAAAAACTAATTCTGTAAATATTGACCTCCGTAGGTCTGAAATGATGGCTGGTACCACTGAATCCTTGAAACATGGTTGGAAGAAGTAAGTGGAAAAGTTTTGTAAACTACTGTAGAATTTTCTAGGGCTGTGTGCACCTTGTAAAGCCTTAAATATCTGCCAGACAGCATAGACAGAAGTAATTTACAACAAATAACTTCTGTTAAAACCATCTAGCAATGATGAGCTGACTGATCTTCATTTAACATGATTAAATAACCATGAATTAAAATAAGAACTCTCTGCCTTTTCAATGGGAAACTCAATTTGTTATAGAGTGTCTCTGTCACGCCTGATGAAAACAGCAAGATCATTTCTTTCTGGTTTTTATGCAATACAACTGCAGCTAACAGATATTTACCGTAACATTTCATTACCCAGGTCACCATGCAGCGTGGAATATCCTAGTAGTAAGTTTACAGAAAATATAACTTTAAAATGCCACTAAGTTGAAAGAGATAATTGGAACAGGATGAGTGAAAAATCCATTTGTTCCTTCTCCCTGAGGACAAAGGTATTTTTTCTTCAATGGAGAATGAAGAAGAAAGCAGGGGGACAGCTTTCTGAGGAACAGCTTTGCACATGAACAGGTGTAGAGGCTGAATTTACAAACATAATGCAAAATAGTTAATTCCAGTGACATCTGCCAAAAGGAAGCTTAGGTAGAATCCTCACAAAGCTTCAGCTTCACAGAAATCTAGAGCTTCTAAAAAGGCAGGATGAGAAACCCTAGAGTGCTTGTGAAATAACCTATTCCCCAATGGAGCTCCCGGCAGACGGAACGCAGCCCTGGGGAGGCTGTAATTGATGATGATGCTGCCAGCGGCTGAATAAACAAAGGAGCAGACACGGTCACAGTTTCATTTACCATGCTCTGAAACTGTGTTGTCCTATTTGCTCAATTAGTAAGCAAATTAGTTCACTGTGTAATTTTTCCCCTTTAAAGATGAAAGGGAAAGAGCGATATCTCTTTGTATTAGAAGTCAGAGACACAATTCATTCTGCTACCCAAAGTTCACACGCACAATTTTTATGCCGCCACAAGAGAAAGACAAGCAAAAAGAACCTCATAAACATGTTTGAAAAGTGGTTTGAATTTATGATGCAAGCAAGCCTTTCTTCATATGAAAGGAATTAGGACTATAATTTTAAAATATTACTAATTTAAAGTAGTAGAAAACAGCATAGTTTTAAGAGGTGTTTATCAATAACACACTAACTAACTGTCAAACAGAAAATTCCCCAGGCCTATAAAATACTCACAATAAATGTAACTGATATTAGTGGGAAACTTGGATAAAAACAAGTACAGGATCAGATCCAAATACAATTCAGGCTGCAAGCCTAGAAAAATACTCCTACTGCTACTTAACAGGGAAAACTAGTCTCACCCATAAATAACTTTCAATGATATTTAATGAAAGACCTACTAGTGTTTTATCATGAGATTTAGATGGTGCCTTATCTTTGATTCATCTCAAAGACCATTAGTCCTCTCCCTCTGTGGTTTCTAAAGGGTCAGGAAAGGGCTTTGGGAAAAGGGAAAGGTGCTAATTCTGATTAGCCTAAGAAAATAACTGTCTGGAAAACTGTTTCCCGTAACAAATATTTCTGAAATTCTATGATTCCCACTAATAATTCACCCAGAATAATTTTAAAACATTTGAAATACAGGTCAGAATAAGGGTTAGTGTCATCAAACCTACCTACCCCACAGTGCATGAGTACTGTGGACATGGGTCATTAAAATGTTGATGCATAAGGCAATGTAACATTTGTTACTTAATTAGGCAAACTGTGGATGAATGGGAGAATCTTTTTTAAAGTACTGCCCCACAGATCTAATTAGTCTAGCATAGTTAAATTTAGGAGAAAAAAAGATTTTCAATAAAAGCTGAAAATAGCATCAATGGGAAATCTGGATGAGATAGTACTCAAGAAGAATGACTATATAAAAAAATTAATTGGAGGGAGGAAAGAATGGATGAAAGAGTTACCTTCAAATAAGAAGAGCAATTAATGTTGGCTCCAGGATATTTTATATAAAGCATAGGAATTCCAGCAGAATCCTTTTAATCCAAGAGCTGGTACACTCCATCCAGCTGTAGACCGCATTTTAAAGATAATAAAGAAAAAAAGTAAAATAAAGTAGAGAAAAGAAAACAAAATTAAAAGAAACATTGTTCAAATTAACTATGATGTATTGAATTGGTTCAGTTTGGAAAAGATTGAGGTCAGTGAGATAACAATCCCCCACTTGACAAAAATTTTTAGCAAAGGAGTAATCAACAACATTACCCATAATAAAAGGAGGGGGGAAAAAACAGGAAAAAAACACCCAGTATTTTGCAATAAAGATTTAAGCTGGGTAACAGAAAGCACTAATTCAACTTGCACTTGCAGTTTTCTCTTCATTCGTCTCTCACAGCAATAGTATTTATTGCCTCTATCCTACCCAGGGAAGAAAGCCTGATCTGTAGAAAGACGACAGTGTAAAAGCACACTGTTAAGCACTGAAGGAAACACAATTTGTAACTTAGAGCAACTTTCATTTGGTTTCATACATGCTTCCAAGTTGCCAGATGTTGGCAAAGGATACATAAGCTTCTTACAAGCCACAAATAAAACCCACAATTTATCTGAGGTTCTGTGCAGCTTTAATACTTCCTATATTTGGCTATCAAAAATATCAAGTGGTCTTACGTTAAAGCAATGTAATGGATTATGAATTTGTCAATGTAAGTAGAAAACTAGGCTTTGGGGGAAAAAAACCCCACAGATTTGTACATGACAAAACATAAACAGTTAGATGTATAGACGACACAAACAAAGACAGATGATTGGCAATAGGCGAGAAAACAAAATGAACAATGAGGCTTCAGAATCAAATCACAACAAGATGTCCTAAAAGCTTCTCTCTCCTGGATTAAAGACTAAAATCAGCATGTATTCCAGTAAAGAAACACTTTAAATCACTAAATATAGAAATCACACCCATAAACTACATATCACCGATTCAGCATGATAAGTAATAAAAATGCCTTCAGAAATATAGGAGAAACAGAAGTAGCCAGATATGATGTCATAAAGCTCATTTAAAATCCACCTAAAGCTAATTTCAACAGGCCAAGCTCATTACACCTTCCAGGATAAATCAAACCTATGCATGAACTGCAAGGTGAAGAAACATGATGAAGGGATAACATAGGTTCTTCCTACCTTGCATTTCCCTGGAACTGGCACTTTCATCCTACAGAAATGGCAAAATTCATAGTAATTTTCAAGCAGCTTAGTTAGGAAGTTGCTAACATGGTGTGGAACTTGGCAGCAATAGGAGTGAACAGAGTAGCAAGTGTTTTAAGCATGTAAACCTGTTCAGACATGAAGGCTGAAAAGTGTTTAGATTCTGGCAGTCTGCAAAAGGATAATATTTAGGACAAGTGATGCGTATGGCTTTTAGTCGTGGAACCCGGTTTGATAGACGAGATGTTACAAACAGTTTTCACAAAAAAAAATAGAAATAGAATGACAAACAAACTAATTAACACATCAGGGAGTTCTGAGGTATGACCACAACTTTGTGTGAAGGGACTAAAACTTAAAATAATGTATGTTTTTTCTATGCACCCTTCAGATCCCTAAAGCAAGTAGAATAAGACTTGCCTCTCATCTCCCATTGCATACAGCAAATGATCCAGACATCATAAGCAGACATGAAACTTGACTGTTGCTTTGAAAAATAGAGTTAAAGCTTGCTATTTAACCAAACCTTTCCAACGTTCATACCCTCCTTTCACCTGTTGCAAGTCAGTGAAATAAATTCAGCAAGCAGGTTGTGTATAGACAACAGATTACAGCAGTTTAGTTTTCCTCACTTGTGTTAATTTGAAATGCCTCCTAGGGGGCTTCATGAAACCAAGACAATTGCCAACACTTTGGAACTGAAAAAGCGCAGAATATTAATATCAAGTATTAATAGAAATACTAAAACTGTGAAAGAAAATACAGATGGATTTTTCAAAACAAGGGAGTTCAGCAAGTATGTTTCATTAATGGAATGTTTATGCATACTATTTGTCTGAAGAAACCGAGTGGCTCAGCAGCAGGCTGACAGGACAGCCCACTTAATACAGAGGAGCATAATGCCTCTTACACCTTACATAGCATTCCATGCTGCTCTTCCACAGCCCAAAAGACTAAGAAAACTTTTGAGAAGAATAGTTATTGTTGCTATATACATGTATGTAAGTTCTGCAGTGCCTAACAGTTGTCCTTTGCCTAGACATTGAGCCAAACAGGGCTAGTGATTTATTTTCCTTTCCTGTATGGAGAAAACTCTACCTCCCCACTTCCTTACACCACTTACTGCAGCTGGAACTTGCTGCAACTTTCTTGGTTTTCAGTGTTTGAACAGGTTCTCTTTCCAGTCCTTGCTTTAACCAAACTCTGCTTCATGTCATACAGGAGAAAATGCATTTCAGTAGAAACCTGGCTTTCATCAGTCCTATAGGCCTCTCTCCCATACCTAAACTGGAAGAAAAAGGTAGACTTGGCTAATTTCAGCTCAGCTGCTACCAAGGCTCTGCCAAATGCTGCAGGAGAAGCTGCCACTTGAAAGTACACCTCCAACAGAGCAGTATTGTGTCTGTGCAGGCTTCCTACCAAGAAGAAAAGTCAATAGTGCAGCTAGGTTTTTCTACTGCTATGCCTGAATAAAATATTTGGGGGGGNTATCCCACTGGAAGGTGAAGCCATCCTCATCATGATTGGTTCTGTTTGCACAACTAGATGAATTCAGCATGCGCCAGTATGCCAAAGGGAACTAACAAAGTAGGCAGGTTAAAAAGTACAAAGATTTTTTGCTAGAGACAAAGTATCTGCAGCTTTCCTCTTTGCTTTTGTTTTCAAATGTGTGGTCTTGGAGTCTTTTCTCAACAGGCAAGACAGATAGATACAAGTCACTACATAATCCGTCTTGCAGCACTGAGGCAATATTAGCCAGTTGGTAAGCAGATCTGAACTAAAAAAAATGAGGGTAAAGATTTTACATGACAAAATTCAGTGCTAATAAAACCATACAAAGTCAGTCAGGTGCATTCCACGTGCATGAAATGTATGCAGAAACCAACCTTGAGGCCAGAGGGCGTTAAAAGACACAATCTCCTGAGAACCTCTCCTATATGTCTGACTTGTCCTAGTACCCTCAAGCACTGAAAACCCAAAATAAAGCTTCTCTAAGCCCTCAAAGGTGTTCTTTTTTTCCCTAATGCAATTTTAAAATATATCAAGACTACCACATTCTTATGACAGGTATATTTATCCAGAGACTTAAAAGCATCACTTTCCACTGTGCTGCATTCAGACAAATGACACCAGTTCTCAAATAACTCTGTAGAGTTCTGCCTCACTCATCTGACCAGTAGGAAATGGATTCAAACCAAAAAAGAGGTAATCACACAGCAGATGGTAACAGCGTTAAAAGTTGCCACCTTCTCCTGAGTGCCCACTGCCACATACTGCACATTTATCGTTCATATCGTAACCCTATTCTCAAGGACTAGGTACTTTCCTTTTCTAAGTACACCAAATAAAACTTGATTCAGGAAGCTTACTAAATTTCCATACTATATTACAGGTAACAACTATCCCCTTCATGTTATTGCTTTTGACATAAAAATAAACACATCAAAATTGTTTGGTTTGTTGTTTTGGTTTTTTTTTTTTCTTTTAATTACATGCTACTCTTCCCTGTAGCTTTATCACACATGTATCACATTCTGAGCTGCAAGTTACTTAGGGAAAGCCCTTGTTCTGCTGTCATTACTATTGCCAAGTAGTTCATCAAATTTAATGGCATCATTTATTTAATAAGATACTACCCAACATGAGAAAGAACGGATGAGTCCAGCTCCCAGTAAAGTATCTGCCTCATTTCAGCTAGAATTATGCTTCAGCTTACCACATACACATTACATGGTAATTTTCTCCCAACTTTCCCCTGTGCTAGCTTTTCAAGTGGTTCTTAATTAACTCTGTTTTATTTATGAGGGCATATTTTGCTAGACTTTCCCCAAGAGCTTTAGTAAACAGCTATATAAAGCTTGTCTTTGCTTATCACATCTCCCGTAATGCTCTCGAAGAGGAGGGGAGAAGAGAAGAACGTTTAGAGAGGCAGAGATGTGTTTGGGATGTGAAGGTTTCTTCCACTTTCAATCTGTCTCATAAACCTGATTTCCATAGGGAATCATAATGTTTTTCCATGCTCGTGTATATGCAACTGTCAATTTCTCGCCTTTCTTGCTAGTTTTTAGGCAATAGCCTATTTTGGCCTAATTTAGCAGAGGTCAGAGCTATTAAAACTCTTTTACTTCTCAAGCCAAATAAATCTTGCAGACTTCTGAGTTTTAAACCTTTTGGTGTACGCGGGTCTGCGAACTGATAGTCCACCAAATACAACTATCGCATCTTTCCATAAAGTGGAAGAAAAATCAGAATTAAGTCAGAAAAAAAATTTGTTCTAGTTCTCCTCTTACTGAGGAGATGTGGTTCCAAATCAGTGTATGTCCATTTGTCTCCTTCCCTCCAGTTTTTAACCACCTAGCCTATTCTGGCCCAGTTTGATCTTTATCTTTCTTTAGACACAGGTAGGTTTTATTTTGGAAAGACAGAGGTGGTACAACAATTTGTGCCTTTAGAAACATCAGTTTTACAACAGAGTTAAATGCACATGAAGCTTAAAAGCCTTGAATATTTACAATGCTTGCCATTAAATGGAATTATATTGCTAAAAAAAAGTTAAGCCGTGAAAATATTTTCACTATTTTTTTAAATCTTGAAACTTTCAGAAACTGAATAAAAGTAGGCTGAAAGAGTGAGAAGAATTAAATATTTCAATATTTTCAAATTTAAAAAGAATTCTTACCATTACAAGTGATTTTTTTTTTTGCAAAGAAGTATTAATAAATGAAAAACTTTTAAAAAATACGCTGACTAAAAATTAAATATTAGCTTTCATGTCATTACAAAAAAAACTGCTTCTCAAACCCAAATGTTCATTACCTTGTTTTACTAGAATGAAAAGACTGACATTTAACTGCAAGATGGCCAACCTTCCACAATGACATGACAATGAATTAGATCCATTCTTAAAACACAAAAGAAAAACACACACACCTCAAATTAAAACAACAAAAAACTTACTGAAAGACAAGAGGACTCAAATACTCCTACTGACCAAAAGAACAGAAGGAAAGGATAAACACTGAGGTATTTTGAGTCTATGCTCAAAATTAAAATGGAAGAAGAAACTGCTAAGTAAGTTTATTACTTTTGAATTCTAGAAGTGCATTCAAATAAATGTTTATTTCTCTAAACTTGAGACCTCAGTCAGAAGTCACAAACTTAGTTCTAAAAATATTCAGAATTCTATTAAGGAACCTTTCTAATTCTTTCAGGTATGACTCAAAAAGCCTTTTAAATTTGTTTTCTATCCCCTTTCTTGCCTCCCCTTTTTGACTTTTTTCTCTCATTTGTGGACATCAAGGCTGTATATTTGCTTTGCAGCCCTTCTCTCCATCTGTGCTAACACACGGAACACAACCTACGTGTGTTCCATCTCCTGATGTGTCCTGATGCAGTTCAAGAGATGTGTGTACCATCTCCCTAATCGCATAAAGAGCTTTTGCACTAATTGCCACTATCCTGACGACATTACAAAGGAATACCAGTCTACAAAATTAATCTTAAAAATAATCACCTCACCAAAGCTAGTTGAATTAATTCAGCATGGATTGATCTCTCTTGATTTTAGGGATCCTGGACTGTGAAATAAAGTTTGAAACTTGGTACTCAAAACCCATTAGTAAAGCTAGCTTAGGAAAGGAGCTGATAGCTGGCTACACACCAATTCTGGCTTTCACAACCACTGAATTCATTCAAACAAAATACATTTAGTTTGGCAATTTTTTCACTTAAAGTGCAATCTTTTCATCAGATGTATAAGGAATCATACCCTTCAACTCTACAGGCATTTGGCTTGGCAATAAATGGACTCAGATGCATAGAAGTTCCAGACAGGAGTCAAATCAAGTAGGGAAATGTGAGGCTTGCCAAAGAACGTTTAATTGCTGTTATCTATGTATTGGAAACTATAATCTTTACTTTTTTCTACATTTCTGAACTGTCCTTTTAATACTGTATACTTGCCTGTACTACAATGATCATCCCATAGAACAAATTACAGCTTTTAGATAAACATGTGTTTAAAAAAGTGTCCTTTGACTAGATCTGGCACCTCTATTCAACTGTGCCTATGTTCTGCTTAAGAGAATGAAGTAAATAAGCTTTTTTTTTTTAACCTTTTATGAATTGTCTTATATTAATAAAACATGTTTCTGATAGACACCAGGGTTTTGTAAACATGTATCAGTATTTTCTACTAGCAGATACACCACTGCTTCCAAAGAAACCTTCTGTATTTGCAGCCTTTACTTGTATTTTTCTTTCAGGCTATAGAAAAGTTTAAAGCAATGGCATACACAGATAAAAAATCAAACATATGTGTATGTGTGTGTATATATATATATTTATATTTATATATACACACAGACACGCACACAAAACAAACTCTAGAAGTGCTACATCCAAGATTCCATTTAAATTCACTAAAGTCAATGGCAAAAAACCCAACATTGACTTGAGTAGGATGTCAATCAAATGAATACATTGCTTCATTCTTGCGGCTGAAGGGTTTTTGAAGACTTTTAAAAGGTTTCCCAAGGATCTAACCACCTGATTTAAATCTCGTGTTTACATTAAATACCATTTGGGAACATTTTTCAAAAGTTTTCAAATTCTTAGGCAACAAAGTTTATAAAAATGCCGAAAAAGCAATTATTTATTCCAGTAGTCAGCCCACCCTATGACACTGCACAGTGTGCAATACTGCTACAGTCCTTTACACTAGGAAACAATGGGATAAATACAGAAGCATCTGAGCAAAAGAAGAAATACATAATCTAGACATAGGACTGAAAATTACTCCCACGACTCCTTCCAAAGTCTTCAGAAAGTTACCTGACTTCTTTCCTTCAATTTGCCCCTCTATAAAATGGGCCTATTAAAACTTAACAACTTTGAAGGATGTGACAAACATTAAGTCATACTTGAGAATTGCCTTGAAGGCAAAAAAACACTCTATGAAGGCTAAGTATCATCGCCATCATCAGAAATTCATGGCTTGTCCTTTCCTCCTCTGTTTACAGGGAGAAAGGAAATTATCTTACCAAGGAGATTGATGGCACCTGGAAACTTGTAGGCAGCCACCCTCTAAATTACTGTGCATGAGTCACTTTAAAGTATTATAGTTTTTTAGTCAGTGAGACTATTGACTCTAGCATATGTTGTCAGAAGCATATTAGAGATGTTTGTAAGAGAAAAAGTTGTTACTGAAGACTACTTGTAACTGGCATAAAGCTACTAGGGTGAACTTCCCGATGATAGAAGAGATGGTGGCTGTATTCCAGTATCCTCATCTCAAAATATGCATTTCAGATCATGTCAGAGAGAAGCTGTGTTGGTGTATGACACCACCTGCAGCGAAGTTAAACCCAGATGTAAATTCAGCCCTTTTTACATTATAGACTCATAGAATGGTTTGAGTTGGAAGAGACCTTCAAGNTCTGATAGACACCAGGGTTTTGTAAACATGTATCAGTATTTTCTACTAGCAGATACACCACTGCTTCCAAAGAAACCTTCTGTATTTGCAGCCTTTACTTGTATTTTTCTTTCAGGCTATAGAAAAGTTTAAAGCAATGGCATACACAGATAAAAAATCAAACATATGTGTATGTGTGTGTATATATATATATTTATATTTATATATACACACAGACACGCACACAAAACAAACTCTAGAAGTGCTACATCCAAGATTCCATTTAAATTCACTAAAGTCAATGGCAAAAAACCCAACATTGACTTGAGTAGGATGTCAATCAAATGAATACATTGCTTCATTCTTGCGGCTGAAGGGTTTTTGAAGACTTTTAAAAGGTTTCCCAAGGATCTAACCACCTGATTTAAATCTCGTGTTTACATTAAATACCATTTGGGAACATTTTTCAAAAGTTTTCAAATTCTTATCTTTTAAAGTTTATAAAAATGCCGAAAAAGCAATTATTTATTCCAGTAGTCAGCACACCCTATGACACTGCACAGTGTGCAATACTGCTACAGTCCTTTACACTAGGAAACAATGGGATAAATACAGAAGCATCTGAGCAAAAGAAGAAATACATAATCTAGACATAGGACTGAAAATTACTCCCACGACTCCTTCCAAAGTCTTCAGAAAGTTACCTGACTTCTTTCCTTCAATTTGCCCCTCTATAAAATGGGCCTATTAAAACTTAACAACTTTGAAGGATGTGACAAACATTAAGTCATATTTGAGAATTGCCTTGAAGGCAAAAAAACACTCTATGAAGGCTAAGTATCATCGCCATCATCAGAAATTCATGGCTTGTCCTTTCCTCCTCTGTTTACAGGGAGAAAGGAAATTATCTTACCAAGGAGATTGATGGCACCTGGAAACTGTAGGCAGCCACCCTCTAAATTACTGTGCATGAGTCACTTTAAAGTATTATAGTTCTTTAGTCAGTGAGACTATTGACTCTAGCATATGTTGTCAGAAGCATATTAGAGATGTTTGTAAGAGAAAAAGTTGTTACTGAAGACTACTTGTAACTGGCATAAAGCTACTAGGGTGAACTTCCCGATGATAGAAGAGATGGTGGCTGTATTCCAGTATCCTCATCTCAAAATATGCATTTCAGATCATGTCAGAGAGAAGCTGTGTTGGTGTATGACACCACCAGCAGCGAAGTTAAACCCAGACGTAAATTCAGCCCTTTTTACATTATAGACTCATAGAATGGTTTGAGTTGGAAGAGACCTTCAAGATCATTCAGTTTCAACCCCCGTGCTATAGGCAGGGTCACCTTCTACTAGATGACTTCTTTGGACAACCTGTGCCAGTGCCTCACTACTCCCACAGAAAAAAATATTTCTTCCTAGGATCTAAACCTAAATCTCTCTTTTTTCAGCTTAAAACCATTTCCCCTCATTCTATCCCTGCGCTACCTGAAAAAGAGCACTCACAGCTTTCCTGTAGTTTTCNAAAAAAAAAAAGGGTACCCAAACACAGCATCAGAAGAGCTACACTTAAAAAAAAAGATATTTTAACCAAAAGAAAATGTAGAATATGAACTATTGCTGGTACTTTCAAATGATTCATTGGCACATCCTCAGCAAGTTTAAATTAAGATACTTTGATATTAGTGGAGCTCCGCTACTTAACATGGGATGAAAATAGGTTATTTAAATTCCAATAAATAATTAAAGCACCGTTTGAGGTATTTGAAGATGAATCTCCACTGAAATTTCATTCCTCATAGCTTCATCTTCCAATGGCCTGCATGCATTAGTCTTTGCAGGAAGTAGCTTCACTCTGCTAATTCTAGGAGAGCCAAAGTGCAAAAGCATGAGTTGTTTGAGTTTGATCTCATAAACGAAATAATAACGAATGACATTTTGTGTGGTAGTTACAGCATTCACACTGAAGAACACTAAGACACTAGAAAACTAAATTGGAGTACTCAGGCTACCTTGACACCATCCTGCCTACCCAAACTCTCCATCATTATTTTGGAATCCAACATGAGACAATCAAGGGTTCACCCAAAGACCAAGGACGTGTTTTTAGGTACCTCAGAAACAGAAAACTAAAATGGTAAGAAACAAATCTGTCATTTTTTTTCCTATCTCACCTGCGTAAGACTGCAAAATGCCACTCGTATCCTAGTTTTAGCCCTGAAGAACAGCACTCAGACTTCAAACATTAAATTGCTAGAACAGGTATTATTTTCTCAGGCTCTTACCATTCCTATTTCTCCAGCTTGTCTAATAGTGATGCCCAAACCAAATACAATATACTTTCTTATAATACTTAAGTAGTATCCAACCTGTACTTATGCTAAGCATAAGTACTGCAAATATTTCAACAATATCCGTTATGCTTGTAACTGAGTCTCCCACCTCTTGAGATTTTGCTGTTTGCATATCTTCCCAGCATACAATGGTGAGAAAAGTGAATTATGTAACTAAAAAAAGAAAAAAAATCGAGTCGTACTATCTTGGTTGTGAGGAAGAGACTAAAAAAATGAAATAAGTGAACTGAAAAGATTCCAAAATTGAGTTGAAAAACAATAACAACTTTTAAATGCATTTATTCCTCATCTCCTTTTTCAAAACCATATTTTGTGATTTTGGACAGTCCATTTGATGACTTTGGAACACTTCCCACTTAGGATAAACTGCCAGCTCTTCACATAAGAAACAAGGCAAAAGGCACCCCTGCAAATTCTTTTCTCTGTTAGATTTAGGATAAGACATCTACTGACCCAGTGTTCTCTCAGTTCCAGAGTAATGGTAATCATAAGTAAATTCGTCCATATGATGAGTTGTACAATTTGATTCTGAATATCATTTTGCATGTCCTATTTCCAAAGGAAAATGAATACTGTCACACAGAGCTCATTTAAAATTTTGCTACACCAGCTTTTTAGTCTTACACATCATGATTGATGTTCGGAAGAATAGTCTGGAAAAATTGAAGCTGAAAATCTCATTTGGATTAAGTTTTCACTTGATCTCTAAGAATAAAAAATGGCTTAAAGTCAGAGAAAGCAATTTACACATGTATTTTCATTGTGCACAAATTATGTGAAGTTCTGACTTCAGTAGACACAATTCTTCAACTGAAAAGTGATTTTGACTTGATAATTTTAGGGGTGACATGAGGAAAGTAATGTAAGAAAGTAAAAGATGTATGGAATTGTGCCAGTAGAAGTTAAAGGCTCAAAACACTTCTGATGAGCTTGAGGTTAAAGAAACCTTTCTATTCATCTTATTTAACACCATATAAAAAGAGATGCAAGCTAATACTTTAGGAAGCTTCTTTTCTTCAGTTATGCTTGTTTCCATGGGTGATAAAAATCAAATATACTTTAAGCCAAGAGAAAATTCAGCAGAAAAAGATTGCAAAAAAAGGTGAAAAACCACTTAATTCTCAAACTATCACAGACGAGCATAAATCTAATATCTATCCGGGGGGGGAAGGCAAAATATTGTTGAAAAGAAAAGTACCTGTTCGCCTTTTACTTTCACAAGTGAATTCAATGAAAGTCCTCAATACCCTTCATAGGGGGCCTTCAGTTGTCAGGCACTTCTTCCCATGCAGCCAACCCTTGCTTTGCTATAATAGTGACATTTATTTTTCATAAGAAAACTAACATAACTCTGATCTGGAGTTCTGAATAACCTGGCATGGTCTCTGTGTTGCAAAAGGAACAAAATCGCTCAAACGCTCATGGCATTAACCTAGGCCTTTCATAGTGTGATTTAAAGCATCACTCTTCTGCATTAAATTAAAGATGACCTGTACTTCCACTTGCAGTACATTTTTCTAACTTCTAATTTTTCCAATTCCAGCTGCCCCTTTATTTTCTTGGAGCAGAACAACCACGACAGCATGTCCTGCATTTCTGTAGAGCTTCTTTGACAATAACATTCCCATTTTGTTCACAATCCTTCCTGTTGTGCTGTTAGGTCTGATCCTTCAGAGAGTGATTCCACATATCATAATACATCAGTCCAAAATGTGTAGTCACTATTTACCCACAAAACAGGTTTTATAAAGATTTGGATAGGCAGGAATAGTTAATGACTAATAACAACACCCAAGTTCATCAGTAATCAAAGAGCACTGTCGAATGGTCAGCATGAAAATCTGTAGTACAGATATGAGGGAACTGAATTTCAAAAGGGAAAACCCAAAGACAACCAAGCCATTGGCAGAGCCAGGTGATAGAAGCCAGGTTTACTGCATCTTATACCCTCTGCACTGGATGACAACTCAGAAATCCCACCACAGTTTACTGGCCCTTTATAAACTCAGACAATGGTGTTAAAATGAAAACATTTCATGTAAACTGTTCAGGATAATGTAGCAAATATAAAGGGTCATCTGAACATCCTATTTCTTTTATTAGCCAAGACTTTATAGCTAAAGTTTCAGGATTATATGAACANCTGAGATTGAATAGGTATCATACACCATTTTCTACAATAAAAGGCTGGATTTGGGTGCCATAGTCTTCCAAATAAATTACAGTGCCAACACAAGAAATTTAACTCTAAGGAACTAGCTAATAATGGGCCAAATCTTTGGATGCTGTAGATGTCATCAGTGGAATTTTCANAAAAAAAAAAGGTAATTTTCAATAATTTCACCTTTAAAGTGACGGTTCCAAAGACTCAGTACCAGAAATATATCACTAGTAGAAGCAAAGCTTTGGTACGCATTAAATACAGATATAAAATGTAGTTTTTATGAAACTGAAGCATTGCTATTAATGAACAAGGCCAGGAAGGTCTTGTTCATACATTTCCATAGAGCTCTACCAATACTCATGAGTCCTAACCTCTGATGTTGAGGTGTGCCTTTCCCTGTACTGCTTCTCCAGTGTATCTTAAATGTTTTACTTTTCATAAATAAAAAAGTAAAAAAAAAAATTATTATTCATTACATTTGTTAAGACTGCTGTTGATTGAGAAACATTAAGATGGAAAAAAATTTACAGGAAATAAACCTTCAGCTCTCATACCATTGCCAGGTTTTTAATAGCTGCCTTTATGTTCATTAAGTAACAGGGCCAGCAGAAGGATGGGCAAGTCCTCTACACAGGAGCATTAACTCTGATTAAATCCACCCTGTCCACTTAGGCAAGAAACGATGACCAGGCAATACCGCTTTTTCTCCCTGATACACAGCCCCTAAACCTGAGGATTTTTCATTAGCTGAAGCTCTTCCTTTACACTAGCAGACTTGCTGTAGGGAAGAATCCACCGGTCTTGCCTTTCTATCAGTTCCTTTGTTTACATTAAAAGCAACCACTGCTTTGTTCATAATCACAGTTTTAATAGGTGTTAGCCTTATGAGATCAGTGAAAGGCTGATAAAATGGTGTCATTGACTCTGTCAACCAGATAATTCCATAATCCAGCTCCCTAGCAAACAATTCATGACTAGTGCCAAGCAAAACATTGCAGCAAACTCTAAAATGGATAGTGATCATAAAATAAAATACAGCTTCTATAATGCCTCGCTTCTTCCAAAACCAGTTACCAGCAATTAGCTTTATTTTTTCTGAGCTGCTGCAAAACAAGCACAATACAACCATGCCGAAAATGTGAGGCAGAAATGCTGGAAGTTCAGAAGGATAAAAGTCTTTGCTGCCTAAAGAAAACCCTGCTTAAAACATACTACTGCCTAGTCTGTATGCAGAATTAGTACCATTTTCAAAATATTCAATTTTATCAACTGTACCACAATTTTTCGCATTGTTCTATTTCAGATCTTTAAGGCAGTAGTCCGTTAGCATTTTTTGTTATGCTGGTCTTCTATTTTGTCTGATAGCAGCATTAAAAGACATTGTAAGCCTTGGTAAGTGCTACCTATTTCAGATTACTGACCAGATTTTACTAGCCTCTTCTCTGACTTCTTACCCAATACAGGCACCTCTCACAGTAGCAGTCACTAGTTTTCACCAATTTTAAGAAAATTCTGAGATTGAATAGGTATCATACAGTATTTTCTACAATAAAATCTTTGGATGCCGTAGACGTCATCAGTGGAATTTTCCATAGTCTTCCAAATAAATTACAGTGCCAACACAAGAAATTTAACTCTAAGGAACTAGCTAATAATGGGCCAAATCTTTGGATGCTGTAGATGTCATCAGTGGAATTTTCACACTGTCAGAAAATTTGGCCCTACAGATTTAATAATGTATCAGCAGAAACATTTCAGCATTTTTGTGGAAACATAAACTGGAACTCATCAGGTTTCTGCCTGGCAGAAGTAGCTGACAGCCAAAAAACTCATCTACAGTATTTTAAAATTAACCTTACTAACCCTCTCCATGCACTCTTACTGTGCTGCCTTCTCCTCCAGCTGTTAGAATTCATGCTTTTTATAGGAGACACAGAAACCTATGGATCAAGGGAATGACTAGAGCCCGTAAAGACAGTACCCATTTAGGACATGTCTATGTGTTAAAAGCTCCTTCTTATGTCACATTTCTCTACAATATTTGAATGGTTAAGTATTTTTATACAATAAGAATTGTTTTGATATGTCAAAATGTTATACAGCTTGCTCATGTTTCCAGTAGAGTTCACTTAAAGTGAACTTCTCGTAGGATAAATTACAATATTTCTAGCTTTCTTTCAGATTCTTACTGTCTTACTAACATCTAAAGCACATTTTCCCTATTTAATAAATGTAATCAGATTTACAGCTTCTTCCTCCCATTTTTATAATGAACACTATTTTTAAAAGTTCAAACTCTCATATTAAAGTTTCTCACAAACCACCTAAGGAATAGGAGGAGCAGAAGACAAAAAGAAGGCATAGTTCACGTCCATTTGGTATAATCTGACTGAGGGCTGCAAGGAGCTATAAAAATGAGCCACCTTCAGGAATTAAAAGGTGCATCATTTCTTGGTGCTGTGCTGATAGTTGTGTAAAATGGCCCAGTGGCCTGATGTTTAGACTGTTAGATCAGATATATCATGAAGATGTGACACGCACGGGAGGATCATAAATTTAGGCACCGTTACCTAAATATGTTAATGCTCAGCTGGACCAAACTTGAAAACTACGGATGCTGATTCATCGTAAATTTACCATCTCATTTTTAGTTTATAACACCAACTTCTGAAATGAAGGGGAAAAGCCATAAAACGCCATGCTAATTTCATATTTTAATCCTGTTTCTGAAATAAATACATCCTTCTTTATTGTGCATACATGCAAATATCAATACAAAGTTCCTTTGTAAGGGTTCTTGATGGGTTTCTGTGTTTAAAAATGATTACTTCCTCAGAAAGTTGACATAGCAGCAGCACTTCAAGCACAATGCCCACTAGAATTCTTTTGGCTAGGATTCTGTGCATTCATGTTCATCAAATGTCCACTAGTTTCCCTGTCTCGGGAGACACCTGCTGCAAATGATTCTTTACTGCCCCTCTCTCTCTCGCTCTGCAGAGACCACCTCCAGGTTAGTGAAAGAAACTCATGGTCATTAAGCTGTTAGACTCTGATGAAATTGGCACAATGGTGCCCACTGGGGCGATTTTAGAAGAGTGAGAATGGAGACTGCGTGAAGGTTTCCAGCTGGAAATATAGTTTTACGTGCTATTTACGATTCACTGAAAGCAAGAGTAGCTCTTAAAACTGCAAAGCAGCTCTGGAACCTATGGGAGCCCCTAAGAGCTGTGACATTTGCTGAGGATGGAGAAACCTTTTCAACTAATGCAGTCACACTTTGCAGGGGGAAGCAGGGTAGGAATCAAAGAAATAATGACAAAACATTTTCAGATGCCTGACATTAGATTGCCTAGACATGGCCTCTAACAAAACGAATCCCACCCATGGGATTTAAAACAGGTTCTTATACTTTGGGATTTTACAAGCTCTCAAAGATCTACAGTTTCATAAATCCAAATGGTCATCTGCCAGCTTTCTTCCCTCAGATTATCCCCTGATATTTATTTTTGTCAGGATGCCTATATACACATTAAAATCTTACCACGATCTTGTGCTTCCCTGAATTGACAGATAATCTGACTACTTCTAATAATTTAAATAGATTACAAAATCAGAGAATAAAATTCAATATGTTCCCATTGAATATAGTTGTAGCACTTAGGCTTGCTTAAACATTAAAACATCAAAGATGAGAAACAAGCACATGAACCATTAGCAATGAATTTGTTACATTTTTTTAAAAAAGAAGCAGATTCTGATTCCTGAGTTAGGTCATTCTAGGACAAATGGTTTCTTTTCACTCTGATTTTCTACATGANACAGTTAAAAAACCCCAAAAAAAAAAAAAAAACAAAGAAGGTTCATTTAAATTGAAATGCATCAAAACCTACTTGTATTGACCCTATAACACTGTGATCAGAAACTAAAGAATTTCTAAATTAGGAAGATGAAGTCCTACAAAATTAGTTAAAGAAAAGGTAAGAGAAGAAACCCGGGTTTCAGTAACGAGGGTAAGCAGCAAAAAGATCCTCCAATTCACATCCTATTTATTCCAAACCTGTCTGTTGTACAGAGCCCTTCCTGAGACTTGTCTCTTGATGCTCTGTATGAACACAGACTGGGCAGGATTGCAGGGATGCAATGACAAGAACGCAGACTACCTTCTGCTGGCAACTTCTACCTACCTGAGTGTACAGTGAATGAAGGAATATCAGGAAATTACTGAGGAGGAAGTCTCAGAAATACCTAACACATTACAACGCACTCCTATTTTGAAGTAACCTCTTCAAAAATTACTGTTGTAGGCTCCTGAGTTGCTAGGCAGTAGTTTTAGAGCCCTTTGTATGGGAATAAAAAGCTGCATTCAGTGAAGTGACGTTCCACAAGCCTTTGCCCTTAGATAAGGTATCTTTTTTCTCTGGTTACCTCTGATAGTATCTCGCAATTGGATTAATCATATTAGATTTTAGACTAATCTGCCTTCCTGAGTTTGCTTGTCTAACCATATTCATAAGAAACTGCATCTCTGGTTATATGCTCTGAACTATGGGAAGCCACAAAACTCTGACAGATGCTGTACCAAATTTAGTTTTGAAAAACACAAGAAACACTTCCTGAGCTATTTTAAGGGAGCTGCCCTAAGATTTTGGAAGCAGAGCCCTTAGGCCATCACTAGATTTAATCAAACACCTATCAACAGGTAGATGCACAGACCTTTTTCTTTTCCCTGGAAGATCCTCTAACATGAAAAAAAATATTATTAACAAAAGAAGCAGAGCTCAATAGAGAGCCTAGCAATCTTGTTATAGTCCTCTAGTGAGACACTACGTTTTGACACACATTTATTATGCATTCCCTTTTGGACAGAGAATGCTTAAGGTCACAGTTATGGTTTCTACTGTGAATCCTCAATTATGAGAGTGGAGTCAGAATAGATTTTTATGGCACTAGTCTATTCATTAACCAGACACCTTAATAAAGGTATAATGGGCCCCAGCTGCTTTCTTGACTGTGTTGCTTCTGAAATTATGTTAGTCTAAAATGTATTTTTATTCTCAGAGATTTTAGGAGTTGAATGACAAGCCTTAATCATTACAGTATTCCTGAGGCAATGCAGATGCCAAATATCACACCCTGCGATGCAGCATTTCTCCAGAGAACTTCAGGATTACATAGAAGCCTGAAAGCAGGAGAGCCGATGACTTTTCAGATGCAAAGAGTTTTAAACTCTCTTGTTTACAGAAGGTCCTGTAGCTTTCAAAGAGATCAAGGTAAATCCTTCAGACACTTAAAGTACTTCCATTTGAAAAGAGCAATGACAGTCCAGGAGCAATGGGAAGCATGAAGCTTATCCATTACCAGCAATGTAGCTAATTTGTATTATTTGTAGCTCCTACCACCTCTTATCTGTGCTAAACCTATACCTACCGTGAGGTTGCCATCGCTATCTCCATTTAATGGTACCTGTGGACTGCCATACGCATTGAGAAAAAATATTTTTTGTACATCTGACAAAATCCACAGCTTAAGGGTTGGAGAAATTCCACCTTACATACATGTGTCAGCGCATTTAGACAAGCACTTCAGGAGCATATCACATTCTGGCCAGCACTGCATAGTGGTCTCAAAGCAAACCAGCTGCACTCACTTTGCATGAAGCTAAATCAGAGGATGCGCTCCAGGGATGTTTCAACTGCTTGCAAGTGCTCCCTCTGCAAGATCAGGCATGGCCTGAATGAAAATATTCACAGCGCAGACTCTGGGTCCTCGTCCCCGTTTCACTCTACACATCTAGACAGAGCCAGTGATTTATCTAGATTTATTTCCTCTAACAAAAGCAATACTGGCCTAAAATTTTGCCTGTTAGCCCTGACAGTTCTTGGAACAGTGGAAGGTGAGTGAAGTCAATAATCACCCACGTCTCTCTTGTTTGGTTGGTTTTTGCTTAATAATTTTGTCTGCTACCACATTGCAAAGCAGAGGAGAACCACAAACAGATTAAGGAGTAGAAAGAAAATGAGGTTGCCTTCTCCCACAGGTACCCATCCTAATAGGTAGAAGCCACTGCCCTCACGAACCAGGTCTAAACTGCCAAACTATCGAATGTGCGTGCCAGACCATTTTACACAAGCAACATGCAACTCTTTTTCCTGTTCCACAGCAGATGTGATAAGTACAAAGCATAAGTTATGAAATCAGGCCACGTTAATATTTCAAGTAAAATTTGACATTTGAATTAACTACATTAAATTACTGAGTTTTAACATCAGCAAACGTTCACAAATATCACCTAATCACAATTCCAAAACTTTCATTTGGAAAATTAAGGAATGCTTTCTGTTTCATGTCACATGAATTTCAGGTTTTTTTAATAACAAAATTAAATATATGTCAATATGCATGGTAAAATAATATATATGCATAGAAGATATACCATTATTTTTAAAAAACATTCAGAGTAGAATTATTTTACTGGTAATTTTCTTCGCAAAATATTGCCTCTGCAATGAAAGAAAACTTTTTATATGTTCTAGACAAAAATCCCTCTGCAATCTTTCTCATCAAAAGAGTTTCAGGCTGGTATAAATGGAAGCAATTGTTAGTACTGTTACATCATCATGCTGGTGTAAAAGGTGATGAAAAATCCAGAGAGAATCCTGTGCCATGTTAGAATGATGTCACTGCGGCCTATGGAGGTGACTTCAGAGGAGTCACTGGCCATGTCATAGTGTCTTTGGGGACGGCACCATGATGACAAAACCACGTTGCAGTTCTAGTAAAGCCATAAGGCTCCAAAAATTTAATTTGATTGTTTGGCACCTAAATAAATTACTCACACAGGAGCAGCTGGAAACTAATCAAGCATTGACTCAGCAGCACTTACTCACCAGTGCCATGAAATGATAAATAGTGACTTTCAAAGGAGATGAGATATGAGACAGGAAAGGTAACAAGCAAATTATTTTTTTACGCAGCTGCTGTTAGAGGACCTCCCTAACAAACAAATTCTGCATCCATCTTAATTACAAATAGGCACAACCCAAAAGTGTGTTTATTTTGCTGGCATTTGAATTCTGAGTTCATTTGTAGATACCATGCATTGTTTCTAAAATGTTACAATACTAATAACGTCTCCCAGAACTCTGAAACATAATGTTAAGATGTGGGTGCAAATTTTGCAAATCAAGTCTATTTCTACTAATCTTAAATTTTCAACCAAATGTCCTAAAATCACGGTTTCCAAGTACTTGCATTAGGAGGGGCAGGGGAAGTAAGAAAGACAAAAAAGAGAGGAGGAAACTCAATCCAGTAGCAACCATATTTGCCTACTATAACGCTATCAACTAATAGAAAGTTCTTGAAGCCAGGGTCTACCTTGTTTGTACCTATGCAACCCACAAAATTTGTTTTCCAATTCTTGTGATAGTAATATGAAGTAAAATCTGGTCCAGCATTGAAAGAAAGAAACACATGACCAAGATGTTTGTTAAGTGCCAAGCAGGATTACCTAAACACAGAAAATGGGCAGAGGAAAAATGTCCTGATCTCCATCTGGTTAGTACTTCAGGTTATAAAGCTCTTAGAGAAGTGCCTATAGCCAATACAGACACCTTTCTGCTTTGTTATCTCACCTTTTTCAATACGTGTCATGTCCTCTGAGATTAATTGCCAGCATTAATAGACTAGATAAATAAGATTTTGGTGTGGCATATTATCCAGGAATCATATTTCTGAAGCCTTTCAAACTTGCTTTCTCCTGAAAAGGCATATCCTGTCTCCCTCTTAAAAGCTCATTTGGTAATTTTTTGAAATTATTTATTCCAAGACTTTGTCATTGCTTTATTTTTGTGTTAGACTTGGCAGGCTTGACTCTTGCCTCCTTTAAAACACAGAAATGTAAAAATCATAATGGTCTGTGCTTATATGTGCACATCTTCATAATATAAATTTACAGCAATAACATTACAGCTCTAGTTTTATGAAAAATATGTGACAGAAATGACAGTTTTATTAGATGAGAGGGGAAAACAAACCTTTGCTGTCATAAAAAATAGGAGATCTCAGAATCATAAGGATTATTCTTACAACATAAGGAACAATTATACTATGTACATACATATGCTATCATGGCAGGTACGTTTGTGTCTAACTGTTCTCAAAAAACTGTTCCTGTCTCACTTGTGTTTCTATCTGCAAATAGAGAGAGGTCAGGCTTAAGAGAATGGCATTTTAGCCCATAACATTGAGGAGGCTAAAATGCATAAAGAGAGGTTCCTTTGGTGGGTATGATAATTCAAATGAGAGCAGAAGATGGGACAAAACTGCTCAGGGACATGGTTTAGTGGTTGATAGGAATGGTTGTGCACCATGATCCTGGAGGTCTTTTCCAATCTAGTGATTCTGTGAAAATCTTTCTCTGTGCAACCAGCAAACGAAAACACAAGCAAAGGGAAGAAACCTCAACTGTCCCTCACAAAGCACAGATGCCACACAACCCTGTTCAATTCCCAGGAGGAGGGCAATCAGTCTCCACAATGGTTCAGTTCTCCTCACCAACAAAAAGGCTTTCAGGTGCAATGTGATGCTTTTGTGGCACCTCTTGGTGAGGTGGCACTAAGTCAATTAACATGTTAATTGGCTCATGGCAAAGCCACTTGTGTTGTCAGGAGCAGACTTGTCATACAGTCCTCAGGGTGAGGAGCTGACTCCATGTTTTTGGGAGTGGGCCAAATATTCCAAAATGTTTTGCCAAAACACTAAAAAAATAGGTGAATATCAAGTGAAAACCTCTTTCCTTTATTTAGGTTTTCAACTCTTCTCGTAGTTAGCTAGAATTGTGAAGAAAAGGATGTGGTGAAATTTCCAGCAAATGCAGTAAAAATTGTACTGATGGGTAGCATTTTTTTTTAATGCTTTTGCAATATTTTCACATGTCATACAGGTTTTCAAATTAGCATCAATGAAAAACTGGACTCCTACAAGAGTAGGAGTAGGACATTTTTGCAAAAAATGTCAAGACCCATAGTAAATAAGTATGAGCATCCTTGAAGTTGATTATACCATCACGTCTGTTTGGGGGTTTTTTTGAAAATCCATTGCAAAATTAATTTTAGTATAGTTTCACTAAAACTAAAATTCACTATATAAAATTAATTTTAGTATAGTTTCAGACCAAATAAGAGAACAAATATTAACTATTCAAAATTACAATTTTATCTTTTTTAGTAAACATATGAGACTTCAACCTTCTTGTCCTGAATGACTTAAGGTATACCATATTTCTATTTTAGTTCAAATATAAAACATATGCTTATGAAGATATTTCTGAGCCTTCTATTCACATTTAATTTACTGTATTGCTGTAACTATATCATAAAAACAGCCATGCATGAGATTAAATGCAGTTTATGAAATAAGACTGTCACTTGTTTAATTTGATTCAAGTAATTCACCCCTAGTGCATTTAACAGCATAATTAACACCAGTGTTGTTCTCTGCTGCAGCGTGTCAAGAAGCGCTGCACTTAAACCTGCACCAAGGTCACCTTCCCCCATAAGTCTCATAATCCCAAACCACCACACAACAGAAAAAAAAAAAACCTGCTGTCAGTGACTGGACAGATTTATGTTATTTTTAACAGGCTAATAGAATTAAAGAGTTGTGCCACCTCAAATAGAGGCCAGATTTTAAGTTACTAGGCACGCTGGAATATTAGACATGCACTTAAAATGAGCTACGATGCCTCTCACATCCCATAAAAGTCAGCTGCCTCGGTGGCTCTTACAGGCCTTCAGAACCGCACAAAAACAAGCTGGGAAAGGAGGAGAAATTGCTCATTAAGCTAAAAGTAACTCATCTCAATATATTCTCTTTGGCCTATTTTAAATACCGTCAAAGTTTATTTATAAGGCACTGAAAAGATACTAATACCATCCCAGTAGAAAGTAAAACTACGATACATATAAAACATGTCAGGTTCTAATCAGCAATTAGCTTCACACTGGCAGATCAGTAGGCCTGCAGAGAGGCCTCTTTCAGTCAGCTAAGCCTTGTGCCTGGCACATCAAAATTCATTACATGGGACGTTCTGTAATTTCCTTGGTTTTATTTCCACTATGCACAGAAAATCTGGAAGTCTACACATGGAAAACTTTTGTACTTTTTTCCCCTAAGTTGGCTTTTAGTAGACTTTAGAAGATGGCAAAATTAGCAAATCCTGTTCTGTGAATCTGACATGTGAAAGGTCACAGTTCCACAGATTTTCTTTGTCCTCATCAACCTTCGTCCAACCCTGCACCGTCACAGTGCATAGATTATATTTTCAAGTCCTGCTTCCAGGAAAGAGGAAAACTAGAGATGCTAAAAATGGTACCAGGGCACTTGTTTCTACCAAAATTTTTCAGTCCACTTGAAACAAAAGCATCTGTTCTTGCTAACTGAAATGCACACCTCCCAAAGAACTCTTGGATACTTAGATCTTATCCCACAAATATTCTATATTGCTACTGACCTCTTCCTGATGTAGAGCACTACTAAAAGCAGCATCCAGAAGTTCTTCAAATAACAGGCCCTCCATTTCATAGAAACAACATAATAAACCACAAAAAAAATAAGTACACTTTTACAGATCATGCTGCATTTGACTATTTCATGCTTCAAGATTGTCATAAAGGTAAATTCAAGCTATCGAAGCGACAAGTAATATTTTCACTGACTTGGCATTTCCATAGCCTCTATTTCAGGATAGTAGCCCCATGAACTGCTAACTAGGCTACATCACAAAGAATATCTTTTTTTTTTTCACTAGAGAAGCTCATTTTTTTCCAGTGTATGATTAGTATAGAAAGGCTGAAAGAGAAATCCTTTGATCCAGGAGGCTAATACTTTAGAGAAGACCAAATGGTATTTTTCTAAATTCTGTAACTCAGTAAGAAAAACTGACTTAATCAGTCCGGATTTCTGGAACTACTCCATTTCTACTTTTCTTTTGATCAAGCCGTATGCGTTAAGATGCAGTAACTCCAGGCAGGCCAAATTTATGCACAAGCTCTTCTGAACTTCAAACAAGCTTGCTGGGCCCTTTAAATTAAATTTTATCTGTAACTCAGTTACAGACAAGTTGTTCCTTCTCCTCCCCCCAAGAAAATATATTTCCAT
The DNA here is from genome assembly GCA_013389865.1 of Piaya cayana. Classification (NCBI taxonomy): domain Eukaryota; kingdom Metazoa; phylum Chordata; class Aves; order Cuculiformes; family Coccyzidae; genus Piaya; species Piaya cayana. The sequence continues at coordinate 36,723 of WAAB01012059.1, read as the reverse complement.
TTGCATCATCTCATAATTTCACATAACCTCCTGGGGAATCCTATTTCCCTTGTCATATGCGATCAGCTTCCCTAGGAGAGTTATAGACTGGAGTTAGCAAAGTATTTATTCGCAAAGCTTTGAGGTCTATGCCCCAGGAAAGATTATTTCAACATTTTAAATAATTCTACTATTACCATGCAAAAAAAAAAAAAACCACGAAACAGAAAACATACCTCATAAGTTTTGTACTCAGTTTAGTTTTCACTGAGACCTCGTAGGAAATTTCCCTGCTTTAGAAATAAAATGCTTTATCATAACTTGTTATATGCTAGAGATGTGTGGGCAGCCAGTCTTGGGAGAAAACTACTTGGAACAAAAACCAGACTGCTATAATTTAGCTGTGTCTAGAATCAGACTGTAGTGAATACAACATGGGAAAGAAAGGAGACTATAGATACCTATGCTGCACAGATATCATGGTACACAGTAGTCAAGCACAGGGGGAAACCACTGTTCCAATGTGATATTACGTCAAACAAAATGCTTATTGTCTTGTTTTCTGACATATCCAATGTCAATATCCAACTCCAATATAAAAACCAGTTCATTTCTACTGTAAATCAAGATGGGAAAAACCTCTTTTTACCGTAGCATATGCTCTGTTAAGTCACCTAGTACACCCTCAGCTGCAGGGCAAAATCCCTTTCCCCAGATCATTCTGACAGATATCTAGAAGATGTCCCCATGACAGAGAACCCACACCTTCCCTACACAAACTGCTCCAATAATTTGTTATCATTAGCATGAAAACAAACGAAGTGTGTTGCTCCTCCTATCAAGATCAGTGCAGGAGAGCAAGCCCTTTCTGCAGGATTGCTACCAGATTACTATCAGTTCAGTTAATAATGCTGATACAGAAATAGAGATGGAAACTTCCATGACTTTGTGCTAGGACAAGCAACTCAAACTGTAGTGCATAAAAGGTCTACCTACACACACTGATTTTCTCAGGTTTTTTGAGGTCAATTAACAGCTCCCAAACTGCAAGCTGGATTTTTGCACCTGTGTGGACCTGAGCTTTCAGCAAAAACTATATGGAATAGACAGCAGGTAGTCCCCCACTGTTTTACATGGAATTACAGATACCCCCCTAGAAATTATTTACAGATAGATCTGAGAGTGAGAAATTTGCAATCCTTTCTGAATTCATCCCTAAGCAAGTAGCCTGTGCCAACTTCACACTGCTTTGACAATTATTCTGCTACAGTACTGCAACACACTCAGCCCATTGTCACGCAATGTATGAAAAGAGGACCAGGACAAGAACGTATTGCCAGACTTAAGGCTTCCAAGAGAATATATATATCTAATTTTGCAAAGAACCCAGGAGATATTTTGAAAAGTGTAGTCAACTTATCAAGCCCCAACAAAATAAATGAGATTAACTCCCTGTTTCCCTTTTGTATCTACTCTGTTCTTAGCATAAATCTAGTTGAATCAGTCCTGATTTATATTTTAAGTGAAAGAATTAAATCCATTAACCCACTCTGCCAGAAATACACTATGATATATACCATTCTAAGTAGCTCAATGAGGGGAAAAGTACTCCACATAGCTAAAGTCTTTTCTAATTCAAGCACGAAAGCCCTGATGCTGTCCATCCTACAGGGCTGTGTCTCCTAGTTACTGCTTTCACCAAGATCTCTTTCTCCAGGATAGGGGAAGAGAGAAACTCCATTAGAACTCCTATAGAGAGTAGACCGAAACAGCAGCCATCTGTTTGAACAAAACATTACCTCAGAAATTGAGTTCAAGATAAAACAGAAATAATCTCTTTTCCTAGGAGGAAATATTCACTTATAGCTTGAACCACCAGCAACCAACACAACACAGTATTCCACAGGCCTATGGGCCACCCACAAATGTGCTGTAATAAGATGCACATGCATAATTCCCAATATTTTAAGTCACCCTTCAATCACTCACCCTCTAAATACATTCTCAGGCTACCCAGGATTTCCTTTTGACAGAGCTATACCATATGCTATAAGCTACTTGCCAACGACATAAGCTACTTGCAGTCCTTAGTTTTCAGGTACATCTTCTCCCACGATTTCAATTTGGTGTGATTTTCCCGTTTCACACTGTACTCTTAAAGAAGAGCATCACAGCTGTGATTAACACACATGCACACAGACAGACTTTGCAAAGTGTCCTGAATGCAAGGTTTCTCCATCAGTCACAGAAATCTCAGGGAGTGGGGCTGTGATCTTTGTCAAGAATCTGTTAGAGTAAGTCCAGAGGAGGCCACAAAGGTGATCAGAAGACTGAAGCACCTTCTATACAAGGACAGGTTGAGAGAGTTAGGCTTGTTTAGCCTAGAGAAGAGAAAGTTCTGGGGAGACCTTATTGCAGCCTGCCAGTACTTAAAAAAGGGGGTATAAAGGGAAAGTTGGGGAGGGTCTTTTTATCATGGAGTGCAGAGACAGAATGAAGGGGAATGGGTTTAAGCTGAAAAGGGGGAGATTTTGATCCAATATTAGGAAGAAATTTTTACTGTGAGGGTGATAGGTGCTGGAACAGGTTGCCCAGAGAAGTCATGGAAAGCTCACCTCTGGAGGTTCAAGACCAGGCTGGATGAGGCAATCTGATCCAGTGGAAGGACGGGTTGGAACTGGATGATCTTTAAGGATCCTTCCAACCCAAGACACCGTGTGTTTCTGTGATATTATGAACAGCATAATTATTCTTTTATTTACTCCCCATTTGCTGAAGACAGCTTCCCAAGCTTTCCTAGATCAGACCACTCCTTAGCCAGGTGACTTTACTATCAATGAAACCTCTCCATGAAAACTCAGTCCCTCTTTGCAATACCTGCATTTGGAGAGAACGAGCGCAACTTCGGGACTGAACTTCAGTCAGTCAGTTACATCACCATTTGGAATGATAGCACAACAGAGAGGTGAGAAGAAAACAGAGCTGAATAAAAGCTGAACAGATGGGACTTTGGCAAGAACATCTCTGATCCCACACAAAACACAGAACTCTCCAAATTTTCTTCTAACTTACTTGTTGGCTCTATTTCCCTACCTAACAAGGACTACCCTCACTCAAAAGTATATTTCTTTGATGTATTCCTTCTAATTCTAGAAACAATCAACTGGTTTTACTTATATAGGAATTTTTCAAGACTAAAAAGGGGTTTGTTTTCTTTCTGGGGGTAATGCCAATTCCAACTATAACAACTACCTCTTCTATCTAGCATCTTACTGAGAAAATGTTTACTTCAAACCAGTCTTTGGAAACACAATAAGGGGGGTTTTTTGTTCAAATTCAAAGCATCTTTGAAAACTTACAGTGTAGAACAAGGACTTGGGGATTTTAACTTGACCATCGCATCATCGCCCAGCAGGAATAGCTGTGATGCCATCATACTGGGCTAATCTATTTCTAACTTACTTCCTGTGAGATACACTTCACTGTTTCCTCCAGCAACCAATTACAGTACTTAATTATTCTTAACATGAGAAATTTAATCCAATTTAATCCTATCTAAGATCTGTTTCTTGTTTTATCCACCACTATGATGGCGAACAGATCTTCCACTTTCTGTGGCAGCATTTCATGTATCTGAAGGTTTTTTATCACATCTTAATTAATCTTTTCTCAACTAATGACTCCAAATCATCCCCCTAAGTTATCATTTCTAGATTCTGAATTCTCCTGATGCTGTCCCTTCAGACAGTCTCCAATTATTTTATAATTTTCCTTAACCAATACTGGACAATATTCTTCTCCAGTCAATGCCCCATCACTGCTGGACAAATAAAATTATTACACGTGCCTTGGTAGAGAACCACCTCATATACTGCACCTTTTTCATAACAGCATGATAATGCTGACTCATATGCCCCTCCGCTGTTTATGTGTGTGGCTCAGGAGCCCAGAGTGACCTCTTCAGAAATAGTCATGCATATAGCTTTGAAATCATTTTTCTTCCAATTTTAATATACATAAATTTAAGGAATCACAGGAATATGCAGAAATCTAATATAAAAGAGAAGAAACTGAGTAAAAGCTAATTCACTTACCACGGATTTGTCTAGAGCTACCGTGAAAATTCCTTTAACCAGTTGTAGCTGTAGGCTGAGAAAGAAATACACTCTTTTTAAGGCTTAGTGGGAGAAATAGATATTAATGAAACCCTTTGATTTTAAAAGTAAAGATAAGAAAAGTGGAAATTGAAGTTCCACAGCAAATGGATCTCTGTTGTATTGTGTATATTGAAGTGAGAAATACTCTTATGCACAAACGGAGAGAATTATAAGTGCCATGTAGTAAAACAGCACAGTATTGCTTCAAAGCTGGGATTCATCAGTTATCTGTTTTCCTCCCCTCCTGGAAATGCAGCATAACCCAAGACAACTGGGAGCTGTGCCCAGGAACACAAAGGATTTCCTTGAAAAAACTAAAAAAGCACAAGGACCTTTCATCTGGACAGGTTTGAAATCGGGATTAGTACCGTTATACTAACCTAATGGACCATGGCTCTACAAAGAGGAAGTATTTTTCACAATTGGAGCAGTTCTGATATTAATTAATGCCCTACTTAGCGTGAAGTGCTCATCTTGATGAAATGTGGTATCAATTATGACAGGAGCAGGTGTTATTTGTAAGACTTTTACATACCAAACAGACATTATCATAACCAATTAACAAACGCTTCAAAGCCAGCCTATTATACACAACAAAATACACTCTTAGCGATTATACTCATTTTGAAAAGATGTAACTTGCAATGCATAGAAAAATGCAACTATGTACAGTGGACACTTGGGAGAGTTTAACATGGAATATTAGAAATAAAGCCAGTTTACAATCCCAGTACAGCTTTTAAAAATTCCCTTAAAATAAACAGTTGCTCAGGGCTGTGTTTGAAATTGAGATTTTGCATGTGATACCCCACTATCACGTCTTAAGTCCTGATGTCACAGTTAACTAGGAGATTTCTGAAATTACCTCAAATGATACTGAATATTCCTTCAATATTCTAAAATTGTGATTTAGTAAATTCCTTCATTCTAATTTCTAACAAATGAGTGATCCTAACTTCTATATACAAGAGGCCAGACTCTGATACAAAGCCTGAATTTGTGCAATTGTTGAAGGGCTGATAGTGTATTTGTCAATGAGAGTGAATTTATCTGTCTCTCGCTGTTAAGTCAGCAGTTGAAAATATTTTATCAGAGCTTTAAATGTGATCAAATGCTTTAAAGGATAGTAACAGATTAGATAAAATATCATAATGATGGATTTTCAAGTTTAATTACTTGAATGCAGAGATATACTATTATATCAGATATAATTAAAGGAAACAAAAATGTGAAGTATCTATGAAATTGGTGAGACATTGAAAATTAAAAGAGAAAAATAATATTGATTGGTGGCAAGTGCCATATAAGTATATATAGTTCTGCTGCTGCTTCAACAAAACTAATCTGAAGCTTAGACCCTTAGCTTCCTGTGTATTCTACAGAAATCACAAGCAACAGTTAAAACTTCAGGCAAAAAAAAAAAGTTTTATGCTAAAATCTTTCTGCATAGAGACTTTCCCTTATTTCAGTGCACATTTATGTGTAAACAAGCTGCCAGTTCCTTAGATCAGACTACAAAGGCTGAATAATACTATAGGACCCTATTCCTCCTTTGGTGGCAATCAACATTAGATTTGCTCTGAACAAAGAATTTTTGGATCCTTTTTCAGGCATCTGGTAAAAAACTCTTTGTATGTGCTATTAACTGGCACATGAGAAAAGCATTTTGCTCCCAAAGACAGAGCCATCGTATTTTATAACATGACAATATCAAACTTCTATTTTTGGCACACCTGCCTAAGTAGTACGGTAATAGCAGTACCGTATACTTTCTAAGTAGGTCACCATAAATGCCTGGAATTAAATTACATTTGTAATATCTGAAAATTAGGATTGCAGCCGGTAATCATCTCTCTTTGCCAATTATGCATCTTGGTACAACCACCCACCTTACAGCAAATGTTTCGACAAATAAATAAAAGAGCTAAAACTACAGAACTCAATGGAGACCAGAGACCAGTTGATTTAATGCTCTATAGTTATGATGGTTGTATGATTAACGATCATGGGAGTTTACAGTACTAGAACACAGGCAAAAAAGCAGTCTGCCTGCCTAGGTGATGGAGGAAACCATTTGTTTGACTGGAAAGTAATGCTTATAATACTGTTAAAAACATCCTAAACATTAGCCACTGAGTTTCTCTGGGTATTTTTGAGAGCCACCTGCCAAGAGTATCCTTGAGGTTTTGGTTATGTCCTCAGATCACTGAGGAAAAAAAATGGACGTTATATGCACACTTGACCTCTTTCTTATGTGGATAACAATTTCCCTCCCTGCTAGTCACAGCCTTCAAAATAAAAACAAGGAGAATTAGTCTTTGAGGCAGTCAGGACATTCGGTAAGATGGAAAACATAGGAAGTCTCTCCCTGTCCCAGTGTCAGCAGTTACTCACTCCCTGTTTCAGTAACACATAATCCCAACTTCATGCCCTGGCTTTGGAGTCCCTGAGTGACAACATTTTGCAATATAAAGGAGGAATCATATGCTCAGGTTTGGGTTCTTCCTCCTAAAACAACAAGGAGAGGTTGCCATCTTCAAAAGAAATGCAGAGATAATAAAGAAATACTTTCTCCTGAGACACTGAAAACAGGTCCTATCCAGTCCTATGGCACTTTAATATCACAATACATACAAGAAATGTTTAGGTGATTTGGATGAGACAAGGTTAACATTGGAGATGTTCTTTATTTTATGGTTGCACATTCTGTCTGAAATGGTGGTGCAATGCTGAGCAAGGGGAAAAAAATGGTTGGCAGGAGCAGAATAAGTCTTTTAATTATAAGAAGCTACATCCTGGCTGGGCCTTTAGGTTAAACAATTTGCTGGTTAGGCAATCACCTGTTCCCATCAAGTTAGAGTTGGCCCTGATTGACAAAAAGTATTTAGAGAGGCAGGCAAGAAGTATCAAAAATCCTCCAGCACTGAAATAAATAAAAAAGGGGCACTCATCAAAGCTGAGGATCCCACAAAATTCAGTAAAAAACTCATTAGTTGCATGTATTTAAGATACTAGAACAACCCGCTGAGCTGGCATATTCCTGATTACAAAATAAAATGAAAACCGATAAAAAGCTCTCCGAACCCTCATGTTATCATGTCCACATAATGGAACTCATAGATGCAAGTGAGATGCCGTGCATCACATGTACAGAGGACTGCCCAGTGAGTCACTAGCAAGCAAAAGTCCATAGGAAGCAATGCAGTGTTACCTCAGGTGAAGGAGAAAAGGAAATGAAAAAGCATCTGTCTGAGCAGCTACCATGATGTTGCATAGAACTCAATATATTAAGATCACAGCACAACAGGGAGATTTAAAAGGAACCCTTACCAAGGAGAACAACACTGGAAAAACATATCAATAAATCATACTATGCTTTAAAAAATAAGCAAATACATAAAACCACAATGCTTATCAGGAAAATTGTTGCATTGATGGAGAGTTTTTGGAGAAAAAAGGTGTTTTCAACAAGGAAATTAACAGATACATAGCTCTGAAAACCTGGCATCCAGGCTCTCAAGTAGTACTGCTTGGGAAAAACTAGTGCAGTAAGAGCAATCAGACAGCTAGACAAGTTTAGCTTTTTTAAAACTTTCTTAAGATATGAACCTTTGTGTTGCTTTTCAGCGGAGATCTTGTCTCATCATGCATCTCATATTTTGGCTAAGTTACAACTTCCTTACCTTCATTTCTTTATCCAAACAAGCTGCAGCATTTAATTATTTCCTTGCACTAATCACAAGATTTCTGTAAAGCCCACGTTGGCTTTATTTCTAGGCTGTGAGCATCAGATCAATGCCATTCAGACCTTGTGGGCAGCACAGCAATATCAGTGAAAGTAGTACAGTAAATGCAGCAAGAATAACAAGCCAGTTTCCTACATGCAGTAAAAATGCTCTAGTATAGAGACTAGGTGTTCGCTGCAGGGAAGCAAAGAGGTGATACAAAACAGTAGAACGTGCTGCTCAAACATCTCCAGGGGCAGAAAGGACTAGAAAGGAAAGGTAGATTAAGGATGAAGACAGTGATTATTTAAGAATATATTTTTTTGTGTCTCCTAATTTTCCTTTAGTCAAACAACACACATGAAAGCAACACATATTAATCAAATAAAACCAGAACAAAGAATCTCAAACTAAAAATCCCATGAAGTTGTAGGTATTGTTCTTATGGATTAAAACCAACCATGTCATGAAGAACAAATGAAAGTATCAAGAATTTAATGCAAATCATCAGCCTGCCAATATAATAACTTCTCCAAATGGCAAATAAAAAATTTTAGCACTTATTTCTTGCTTGCTAAAGCTTTTCTTTCTAAAAAAATATTTAAAAAAAACTTGTGCCATTTATTCACAGTTTGTAACTGCTCTTCAGAAAATGAATTCATGAGTGTTTTGACTGCTCTACTGTGATTTTCACATTTACTCTGTAAACTGAATGACAGCACGTTCTGAAAAAGCTGGATATGTAGGATGCTGAATGGTATATCTTACAGACTCAGAGTTTAGAATTAATTGTTCCTCCTTTCCTTGTTGCAATCATTCCAAGTTGCTGCACCGTGCTTGGAGTAGCTTGCAACAGTTTTCCATACTTTCTCTCAGTAAAATCCAGACAACAATAACATTGAATACAGTGTTCTTTATCATTATGCTTTCTTATTTTCAAGCCATGGGTTATTATTTCTACATAAACCAATTTAAGCTATCGCTGTGACAAGATTTGAAAGACATTGTATGTCAATCTGCACTGCAGAATACAGAGAAATGCAGAAGGGAAGTAAGCCAGCCCTAACTGAGCTCGCCTAGAAACAAAAGGCCATGGAACTGGCAGTGTTACTCAGACACAGATGTAACAGGACTATATAGTTTCTGGGATTTGAGTAAGCAATCACTGCAGCATAAATCAATCTATGTACAAGTTTGCTTTAACTTCCTTGTCAAGCCAGCTTTTGCTTACTACAGAAAGTCACACACACAAAATAAGTAAATTTGTCTTCAATAATCAATAATTTATCTGTACCTTTCAAAAATCATGACAACTCAAAGAACTATTTTATCACCATTCTCTTCCAATAGAGTGCCAAACTAAGAGTTTCCACCAAGTCCTGATATAGCCACAGGGAAAAATCAGTCTTTCCTGGGCAACACTTTGCCTCCCCAGATTATCATTTTAACAATGCCAGATCCAAGGTGCAGGTAATGTCAATGATTGACGCTGCCCAGGCAGGTTTGTGGAAGGCAAATTACAAATGACAACACCCCTGTGTGGCTTGGACACAAAGCCACTCTGGAGGGACAAAGTATTCTAGGTGAACAAAGCCAGCTGCTTGACATAGGAGCAGGTGCCACAGACTCCATATATAAAGGAATGAGCTATCTGAACAGCACTGAAATCTACAGTAGCTTCCTTCTAATCAGGGCCTTTCCTTTAACAATACTATGTTTGAATCCTTATGCAATTTATAAAGCGTGTTGCTAATGTTCCTGAGGTTAGAGAAGTTTTATCTGTAAAACTGTAAAATTCATTGCTATTAACAGAAAATATGCATGTGATCCATTCCAGTTAACTTCACTAGCTCGAATCTTTCATAAGGAATTTTCCAATATAGATTTGAGAGACTGGCACATTTCTGTACCAGCCATCTGCATCTTTGGTTAGCTCAACTGAATAGTTCTGTGTTCATCTATTTTTAATGTGCAAAGCACATTATCAAATGGAACAAAACGATAAATAACAAACTATCCTTTAAAAAGGCAGAAAACATCTCTGTCGTGTGAAGTTATATAAAATATTTCTCTTTTATTCTAAAATCACCCTAAGAAAGTTCTCCCCAAATATTATGAAATTTGTTTTGTACATTTAGTTAGACATTACCTGTGCCACCTGATTGTGAAATCTGGTCAGAATTTCAGCCCATCTGGTGTGCACATTAAAGCATGCAAATCAAGATTTTTGAAAAAGTTGTACAAGAAATAAATTATGTTTTGCCATTCTCATGCAAAGGAATCTTTGAGGATTTATAAGAGGTATAAAGGCTTATAAAAGATTTATAAGAGGTAAAGTTAGCCAAGACAATTTACTGAGGAATCATAAAGTAGTCTCTCAAAAGATGCAGGCTCATCAAGCACCTATACTGGCCCTACTTCAGGTCTACTCAGATTCTTTGGACAAAACATAGTACTGTCAGCAAATGCAACCAGTCTTGTAACCTGTAGTGTTCAGCATCACTTAATCCAGCTTCCAGACCCAAATACTACTTAGCATAGCTGATGGATTCCCCGGTGGTCAAATTAGGATGGTTTTGAGTCCACAAATAACACCGAATTGCAACACCCAAGGAACTTAACATGTGAAAAAAAAATAAGGAAGACAACTTGAGGTTGCCACCTCTGGTTCAGGTGCATTAGCATCCACTTACATGCCACTTAAACTCATACATCCTTCTGTCAATGAGGCTTTCAAACTGCTGCATTATTTTAAAGATTAGACCTGCAAATGTTACTTTGAATATGCAGGGCTTTCTTGGGCAACAGTCCAAATGCATTCCAGCATCCTTGAACTCAAAAGCAGTTTTTTCAGAAGTGATCTTATACTGTATAATATTGAAGAACAACAAGGTTAGTCCATGGTGACTAAGCAAATGCAGGAAAAATCCTATTCTACCTCCTCTGACAAAATGCTACACGAGCTGCGAATCAAAGTCAAGCAAAGGCAACTAAGTTGTTATGGTTTAAATCCCATACAAGTGAACAACACTCAAAAAAAGGTGACGTACTCCATGGCCTTTGTTTCTTTAGGGGTAATAGATACTAAAACACATATTTACGACTACATAAAGCCCTGTTACTTATTGCCTCACTACTATTGGTAACTCAAACTATTGTTGCTAGATTGCTTTTTGTGTCCAAATCTGACATCTCAGATGAGATATGACAGATATGCACATTTCTCAACATTTTGAAAAGCAACCCTATTTAGGATGCAACCATCCCTATTAATATGGATGGCTCATACATCATCTTCATGTTTCTCAAATGCAGAGGTTAATTTCCTTTATTATCTGCACAATCTTAGTCCTCTTGCCCCTTGCTACAACCTGTAGTCAGGAAACACTGACACTAGGCCAAGCAGATGAACATCTGCTATACTTGTATTTAATTTTTCCTTTCACACAGCTGGGCTGTTTTGCTATGCCTGCCTCTTAAGCCCTCTAAGCTTGTCTTGCTTTCCACAGAGTTTTCTCACTTGTTCTAACAGCAAATCAGCTATTTGAACAGAATCGCACCTTCTATTGTAAATTCTGTGAAAGTTTCCATATAACATTACGTACGTGGAATATATTTAGTACATTTTCGTGGAATCATAGAATAGTTTGGATTGGAAGGGACCATGAATGTCACTTAATCCAAGTCCCCTGTAGTGAGCAGGGACATCTTCAACAAGATCGGGTTGCTCTGAGCCCCAGCCAACCTGACCATGAATGTTTTCATAATGTTTTTATTCAAAACTCAACATTATTTCCATAATGGGTTTTATTCAAAAATATTCAGGCTCCATTCTTTTTCTCTAGCAAGATCTGTTAGAAGTGCTGGTAGTGCTGCTCATCACCCATTTTTGAGGTCCTCTAAAGTCGTGCTGGGCTCTTGCTATATATGTGGGGGGTTTTAATACTGTTTAACAACTCAAGTTGCACGTTCTGAATAGAACCATCCTCTGCCTACCCACAAACCCAAAAATAGTACAAGCTACTTCTTTTATCCCAGCAACATGATTCCATTTTGACCTGAAGACCAAAATAGCTATGCAGTCAGTATGTATTGCTTTCTCTTTACACAGTTAATATAAGAAAGTAAACATATTTACATGGTGGGTGCTAGGAAAGATCAGAATGACTGGGTTTAACTGGGTGGCTCTAAATTAGTATCCTCAACAGTTTTCATTTCCCTCGTTGCTTGAGGATTTCTTTAAAGGGGAAAATGCACTTCATCTGTACAAATCCGATAGGAATACCACTGGTATCTATAGGAGCATTGAGTTTTAAGGTCCACTTGTCAAACAGCTGTGAAGGGGTATAATAACCCAGATAGAGACTGATAGAGGCTCTTTTTTATATTAGTTCTATCACATTCCTGTACCAGGAGGGCTATTACGTAGTCAGCTGTACAGAGACAACTAGGTGGCCTCCTAATGGCTTTCAGTAACTTCCACACTGGGCTAAGATGATGAGTCAACTGGATAGCTAAAACTCCAAAGCCCAGTCCCAATTCTATGAGCCATGCAAACCAGCAATTAAGGTCAACTTTAATGAACCAAAAAGGTCTATGACAACTTCTGGGATTTATTTTTTTTTTAAACTAGTCTACTCAGCTCTTCTCCCTTGCCTGCACACCCCTCACTGTCACACAGTATTTCCATGCTCCCTTGCTTAGTATAATTTTCCTGAAAATCTGCCACAGTAACTAACGCACGCAGCATTTAAGAGTGAAAAGGATGGTGGACAGTCTGGCTGTCAATAAGCTGCCACTTCATGCTCCAGATGTCTGGCCTAGATTTTTAAAGAATTAATATTTGCCTGGCCAAGTTACATTTTCCTGCCCTGCAAAATTTATAATTCCACATTGAAGAATTGTGTAATTATGGACAAACATCCAGCATACCCAAGTGCCACACAAGTGCCTTTAGATCAGTGCAATTGATGGAGATGACAAATATTTTAACAAGTAAAAATACTAATACTTCTTATCAATAGGTATAATCTAGCATTTACTGCTTAGGAACATAACAGAGTTTTTCCTCTTTAGAATTATACAACACAAAGGCCACAGGTACACTCCCTAAAATGTTTTTTTAAAGAGGAAAATTATTTCATTAGTGCAAATAATAGACAACATATGTAGGGTCATGTCTGGAATAAGGAAAAGAAATGCTGTATCATTACTAAAGTCACATCAGAAAATAAAAATGTTGTATCTGTCAGGTAAACACAGTGAACTAAGATCCTTTCCTGAGAACTGAAACAACCATATTTCCCATGCTTCCCATCCAGGAGTTACATAAATTCCATTAACCTCTGCTCTTGGCTTTCAAGCTGCACCTGGTAATAGCTTTCTATTATAATATCATTCCATTTTCAACAAACACGTTTATTTAATTTACTTAAATAATTATGCAAAGTTTATTCACTAATGTAATTGGAAATACTTCACTCAGTTGAGTTTTATGAAAATATACTTTTTTGTAGATAAGAAACACTGCTTATTGCATGACAGCTGCCAAAAACTGTGTCTGTCAAAGCAGTATTTTACTTGAATATTATATGAAAATTCCCCCCCTTTTTTACATGTATCTATTATTTTTTATAAGTTTCCAGTTAGAAATTCTACTTTCGTTTTAAGTTCTTCTGTGCTTTCAGTTGTTTCTGCCAAAATCCTTCAGGAGGCCTCTTCTCTCTGGGTATACATGTCAATTCTCCTACCGCTTAGCAAAGAAAGAAAACTTCATTCTGGGGAGATCCTCTGCCAAAACTGTACTAGCATTCTGGCATCATTCAAAAGAGTTTAAGATACACGTAAATGCCTTTGATCAGACAATCAGAAAACAAACAAAAAAGCAATATGTTAGTTATTTCATTAGAGTGTAGCGGCAACTATAAGGACAACTGATATTATGTTTGTTTAATTATTCTTTTAGAAGCTAGGTGATATTCAATTCCTTCCACTCCTAAATTACTCTGAACAACACAAACCCAGCTCACAGAAGAAGTACTCCTACTCCCTCACTGTTGTCTTGTGACTATGAATACTGGAGTTAATGCCCCTTAACCTCTCTGCCTCCACCCCCCGTTCTGTGATCTTGGCATTAGCCGAGTTTCAGCACAATATTCACTGTAGCACACAGCTGCAAATTACCACTCATAGCACTCACTTGCCCCTAGATAAGCCAGGAGCTTTCAGCTATTGCTTCTTCAGCAAGCAAACTACTTCACAGCAACAACAATAGAAACAAAAACTAGCCTTTTATCAGACGTATCATAAAACATGGAATGTGTGCTTGGTGGGGAGAGGGAACACGAAAATAAGGATGGAACAAGAACACCTAGAATTCTGTGTAGAATGTAGTAAGCTTTCTGATGAGAACATACGCTTTATATAGCACATAATAGGTTTTAAAAATAAAGCACTTCCTAAAATAAACAGACTATTGAAACTTCAATAAATGATTGAATCCCAAGGGAATCCACCTGTGTCTTCCAACTAATTTTAAGATCTAGATGCAAAACTCAGCATTAGCCAGCAGCGTGCCCATGTGGTCAAGACAGCCAACAGCAAACTGGTGAAGGGTCTGGAGTCCAAATCTTATGAGGAGTGGTAGAGGGAACAGGGGCTGTTTAGCCTGGAGAGAAGGAGGCTGAGGGGAGATCTTATTGCTCTTCACAACTACCTGAAACGAGGTTGTAAAGAGGTGGGGATTAATCTCTTTTCCCAATTAACAAGTGATATGAGAGGAAATTGTTTCAATTTGTATCAGGGGAGGTTTAAACTTGAGATTAGGAAAAATTCTTCAACAAAAAAAGCTGTCAAGCATTGGAAGAACTGCCCAGGGAAGTGGTTGAGTCACCATCCCTGGATGTATTTAAAAAAATGCATAGAGTTGGTACATAAGGCCATGGTTAATGGTGGACTTGGCAGTGTTAGGTTAACGGTTGGACCTGATGATCTTTAAGTTCTTTTACAACGTAAATGATTTTATGTGCAGCACATCTGGATTTCAGTCAAGTATTTCAAGGGACTTTTGGACCATAAATATCCACAAGTGGTTTAAAGCAGTCTCAGTATAGGTTCTCCATCTCTGACAGTTATGCCTAGATTAATCATTGAATTATTACCCATGTTTTAAGATGATGAAAGCTATGAATTCAAGTTACATTTTTTAAATATTACTTATGAATGTTTGAGATGTATGAGATGTATGTACAAAAGCAGGCTACTCCATGGAAACTGGTTGCTTGGAGTGCAAAGAGAGGAATTTATAGTGCAAGACACTCGAGAATTAAATCAAAACCACATCCTTAACATTTTCCTTCTTTGTAAGTAGTTTCCTACATCCAAAGAACCATTCCTATGATATGCCTTTTAAATGAATCCACACACGCCACATATATTCTCAGGTATGCTTCGGACAACCTCAGGTACTGATCTGCATTGCCTCAAAAACTAATGCAGCAGTACAAAGACCTATCAGAGAAGGGAAAGATGAGGTTGGGGGCAGATTGTTGGCACTTATTTTAGCTTTTCCTGCAGACTTCCTAAGGCTTCTGGGACTTGAGCTTTCATTACATAGGAACATTCTTATCATAACATCTCACTGACCACTGCATACTTCAATATTACTGAAAGTCAGCTGAGAGAGCTCTAATATAAATCACTCAGCAGAGCAACCTAACCGTAGGCCTCCTACACCAGCTAAAGAACATCCTGACCACTACAAGCTAAACAAAATTAAGCATGGTTGCATCTGCACAAAGGGTTTTGCCAGCACACCTGTGCTGCTGGAAGTGCATCACTTTTCAGTTACAAGTACACCGTGGACAGGATTCTGTCAGCTGTGGATGTAACTGGAAAACCTCTTCTCCAGAAATGTCAGAAGAACAGGACTGAAAGCATAAAGTTTGTTGCAGTAAATTGGTACCCCAGTTTAATCGCAACCTATCTGTAGAATTCAAACAAAATTATTCAAGCTTGTCTTCATTTCAGTTTTCTACACAAAACATTTTGAGAGAAAAATCAAACTAGCAGAGTAAATAAGGCCTCCTCCTGGCTTTCAGAGATAGCACAAGGTCTTTTCCATTCAGATCTGTAAATCTTTTGGCCTTGGCTTCTGTTGGCCCATACAACTCCAATTTATACAAACACTAGTTTAACTACATGGACATCTCATGAGCTCAATCTAGTAAGCTAATCGCAACTGTATGCAGTAGTTGGCAGGATCAGACTTCAGATACCATCCAACCCATGATCGCAGTCCATCCATCAGGAGAACTGTTTAAATAACAAGATTTAAAAGCTAATATTCAAAATTAGAAACTGCAGTGGGTAGTTTCACTGTGAGTTTCTCTCAGCATGACCAGGCTTTCCTGTCTCCTTTCTGGAGTCAAGAAAACATATTTTGGGATACGACAGAGAATGAAAGGGAATGAAAGAGAACATAAGGACACCTTACTGAAAAATAGCCAAAGAGATACAGTAGAATACAAAGTACAGGTGAATGATATAATGGACTAATGACAACCAACAACGCAACAAAGAGGTTACACTAATGATTAATATGTTTAATGATAAGAGGGATGCTTCCTCTTAAAGACAGAAATAGAGGGGAAACAACAAACCAATAAAAGTAAGAAAGAAGAGGTTAACAGCTGGGAGATAACAGAAAGAGAAAGGGCAAAGTAGAAAAAGGATCTATATTATCAGTATTATCAAGATATCTCCTGAAGCTCCTACTTTTGGAGCTGTAAGAACTTCAGCTTCCACTAAATTTAAAATTAGTCTTTATTATTAGATACAAAAACTATGAAATATTCCCAACTGCTCACACACCAAAAAGTAAACAAGCTGAACATTATATCAACAATATTTTCCTTTTCTTAAAGTAGGTTCATGACTCATGAATATCAGATCAGGTAATATTTCAACTTCTGCTATATGCAGTGTTATTTATTTTGCTGCTGTTTCTCTGTAAACAAGCCTGATGAAAAGTAATGAGATTGCCTTTTGTAGCACTTGGGGATATTAAAATTGCTTGTTACATTAGAATAATTAGAGAAGGATAAAGAAAATAAGATTATATTAATCACTCTACACAAGCCTATCCAATACAAGAGAATCTAAGACTTAAGGAAGAGATGTCGGGAAAACCTACTTACAGCCCTAATATGGGCCAAAAAGTTCAACTGTCAGCCTGAGAAATCATGCTTAATTACAAAAAAATTCAAATCTGCAGTCTGTTAAAGTGGGAAAAAAAAAAAAAACCTGAACAACCCAGAACCATAAAATCCCAAACTAAACAAAAATAATCCACACACAAAAGCAAAAAAACTCAGAAAGGCAGGGCAGATATTTACCTTGTCAGGCAGAACCATATTTACCACTTGTTCATTTTTTAACATTACTGGCTATCACAAATGTCTAACTAAAATAAAACGTAATGCATACTTCTTTCAAAGTCAAACAAGCAATTAACGCTAATAAAGTCACAAGTTGTTCTCATCCCACGAATGTCACATTCGTTCCAGGAAGGAAAGATGTTATGCAAATGTCATCCTGTTCAAATTTTGAGAAAACCAACAACATGCAAGACAAAATGTCCAGCAACTAGGAAACCACAGCTCACTATTTCCTAGTCTGAACCCCAATGAACTGAATCAGAATGAAAAATAAGACCTTTTTAGTTCTGCTTCCTCCTCTTCCTTATCTTTTGCTGCTTAAAAATTACAAGAGAGGGATGAAGACCTGCAGTAGCTGTTTAAAGCTGTTCACTTTGACATTTCATAAACCAGTAAAGGCCATTGTCAAAACTCATGTATTCAACTTGCCAAAAAGTTTTTGCCTTAAAATTGAGATACCAAATCTACATAGACATAACTTAACCCAAAATAACATCATTTTCCAAAATATTTTTGGTCTCCCTCACCAAAAAGACATCAACTTAAGTTTGTGTGAAGAAAAATTTTTGGTGTTCAATGAAAGTTGTCATTACTGCTTACACTTTTGGCAGGTTTTTAATTACAGCCTGAACTGAGTGGGAATCAATTTTGAGAGAAGCAGGAAAAGCTTGAAAATATCCTTCTCCCTTTGCATTCCTTCACTTGCACAACTTCTCTCCCTGCCATTCACAAGTAAAGCTGCCTGAGTTAATACCTGCGCTTTGTGACATTTCATGCCAAAGTTCTCACCACCTGATCTAACAACAAATTGCCCTTTCCCAGGCCTTTAGAATTTGGACTTTGAAAGGTTAAAATATGCAGGCACAAACTTTTAGGAACAACCGCTGAAGAATGTAGAAGTTTAAAAGAAAAATAAGACCTTTAAAAGTGACTAGAAATAAAACCAAGCAAGTCCAGTGGAGGGCCACAAAGATGATCAGAGGGCTGGAGCACCTCCCATATGAGGACAGGCTGAGAGAGTTGGGGTTGTTCAGCCTGGAGAAGAGAAAGCTCTATTGAGACCTTACAGCAACATTTTGGTATTCAAACCGAGTCTACAGGAAAGCTGGGGAGAGCTCTTTATCAGGGAATGCAGGGATAGGATGAGGGAGAATGGTTTTCAGCTGAAAGAGGGGAGATTTAGTAGAGTAGAGAGTGGTGAGACACTAGAACAGGTTGCCAATGGAAATTGTAGATGCCCCATCACTGGAGGTGTTCAAGGACAGGTTGGATGGGCCTTGAGCAGCCTGGTCTAGTGGGATGTCCCTACCCTCGCCAGGGGGTTGGAACTTGATGGTTTTTAAGGTCCCTTCCAACCCAAACTATTCTATGATTCTGTGATTTAGACTATGTATCAGGAAGAAATTTTTTACTGTGAGAGTGGTGAGGCACTGGCACATATTGTCCAGAGAAGTCATGGAAGCCCCATTCCTGGAGGTGTTCAAGGCTGGTTGGATGAGGCTTTGAGCAACCTGATCCAGTGGGAGGAGCCCCTGCCCATGGCAGGGGGGTTGGAAATGGATGGGCTTTGAGATCCCTTCCAACCCAAATCATTCTGTGATAGCATTTTTTGCAGCCATCCATTTTCAGCACTTCAAAGGGATCACAACTCAATCTGACGTAATCATTGCCCTATATTAAGGCCTCCTCACAGTGCATACAAATATCACGACCACCAAAAAGTAAATTCTGGTAACCTTACCCCCATGGTTGAGTTACATTTCAGTAGAGGAGGATATGAACTGTAAATCCATGATTGTTACAAGTTGGCTATAACAGCTTTATCTACACCTTTTACAGAAGCTTGGGTTTATCTCCCTCATTTCAAGAGCAAAGCATTTTTAAGTAAATACATGGTTGAAGAAGTAAACAATTAAAGAAATGAGACAAGATCATAATCAAATAGGTACTTTCTTTTCATAACTGTAGAGAAACTAAGAGTTCAGGGCTTTCCTGACTGAAAGAGAAACTGCCTTCACTTGTAATTCAACATCTGAAATCAGGTTGTTAAAATTCATGAAAAGAGCCAACCTAGGTAAGATTTCTTAAATACATTAATTATAATTTATTCTAATGCATTCTCAATCTAATAAACCCAAGGTATTTTATTTCTTCCAAGCCTTTGTCTGTTTTACATGCATAGGGATTCAAAAACAGCACTACTCAAAATATAACCTCCAATAAATTTAAATATTATGGCAAATACATCACAAAGACAAACTAATGGATGGTTAAATATCAGGTTTGTTTTGAGCTTCATTTGAAATAACAGGATTTTTGACAGCAGTCATGAATAAAGCATTTAATTTTGATTCATGCCAATAAAAACTTTATGGTTCCCTGGTATATATTACAAGGGCTTGCTCCTTTTTTTGTTGTTTTTTTTTTTTGTTTGGTTGGTTGGGTGTTTTTTTTTTACTGAATCCAATAGTGAAATTCCACTGACTTCTACATGAAATAGATTTAACTCTCATGTGTTGGCAATATGCATATATATCACATTAATATGACTATGTTGTAATGACATTCCTATATTCTGTACATTTTCAGAATGATATATCACAACTCCATCACTTCTATTGCTTGCATCCTCCAGCTCATTTTATTCTCCTATTTCAGAGTACAACCCATCTTACTGATTTTCATCCCTCCTCTTCATGATCTGCTTTTTTCAACTCCTTATTTCTGTCATCTCCACAGATAACATCCCTTTGCCCTACCGTATTTTCCCATGCCTACATTTGTAAGTCACTTCAGATCTCTGGCTATGCCCTTATGCTTTTAGTTTCCAAGCTTACATTTTGAAGATTCTGTGGCTGAGCCTTGAAATCCCCCCAGGAGATCTCAGCACACTATGTCCGTCAAATATTAAAAAGTACCAAAATCCTTAGCCTAAAAATACTGCCTATAAATTCTAAATACAATACATTCATTAAAAAATACAATTCTGATTTTTATAAAATCCAAGCCAAGGTCAAGCAACCAGTTAAGAACACAGTCACAATGCCAGAAGCTTAATAAATGCTGTAGACCTCTGCTGGCTGCCAAGATATTCATCTGTAGCTAGATACAGTCCCCTCCCCAATCAGTCCACATCTGTTTAGTAGTGAATATATTTCTGCAGTCTGGATAAACTAACCTATTTCCTGCAGGTTTCTGTAACTGCTGGAGCAAAGCCACAACCAAAATCAGAAGGGAAAAAAAACAAAACAAAAACAACCTTCCTTTTTAATCTATGGTAACTTGTCAACTGCTAGTGAGGATAAAAACAGAAATGTGAAAATATCAACAACCCAAAAACTGGATTAAGTTCTTGTCAGAACTGAACAGAATCACTTTTTAAAAAAATCTGGTTTGCTCTACATTTTTTTTAACTGCAACCCTTTTGGATACATTTTCTACGTAAAATAAGTGTGGAGTTTTAGACCTCCTTCCTGAAAAGAGATACAGGGTTGCTGGAACTTTTCTCCCCGCAAATTGTACAGAAATTTAATACCATGAAATCAAATTCAGCTTGCAGGACAGATGCTTCCTTGAATGGTAATTGCAATTTTAAGCCTTCTGAACTGTAAATCTGAGATAAGCCAAGGCTTTTTGGATGCTCATCTGAACTTGAAATCCAAACAATATGAAGTCCACATATCCCTACTAATTAAACAGTGCTGTGTTTCTCACTCCAGAACTGCAGTCAAAGAGGTGAGAGTTATCATTACAAAAGCTGTGGTATTATTTACTTGAATTTTTTTAAGTGTTCAAACAACAGGAGGTTCATAGAGGCAGAACGTACTACTGAGACACTATGAGGAGGTAACCTAACCATGCAGAGGTGGTAATACAAGCAGAGATCATTCTGTGTTCCCTGTTTATCTACCACAGCATGCAGGTTTACGTATCTGTTCCAGGATTATAAGCCAAGAAGTCCAAAGTGATCCAGCACACTCAGACAGCAATAAAGCAACAGCTGGTAGCAGCTTCAGCTGATGGCTCCAAAAGACCTGTGGTATGAACTGGAGCAACCAAGAAGTCTCCTTCCCGCAACACACTAAAAAGCCAGTTTCCGTTTAAGTGATATTCTTTCGATTCAGACAGTGTGATCACATCATATGCTACATACATCCATCTTCTAAACAAAGTTATTTACCTCTTCATGAACTACCTACATCTTTTATGTAGGCAGGAAAGTCATCCATTTTCTTATATTTTTCAGTCTATCTCCAAGTTTTACATAGCATTTGAGTAGTGTTTATAATGGGACATCCAACACAATGCCATGAGCACATAGTGGTACAGGTGAGACATCCAAATGCATCAACTAGTTGTGCTACTAAGACCAATTTTTTTTTTGCATTATTTCACGTTTCAGATTAAAATGCTTTTAAATAGTACCTGTCTTCACATTTAGTTTTATTATATTTCAGTCACTCTTCAAAATAACAGCAGCAGGACAATAGGTCATAAAAATGTTTCTCTTGTTATACTGGGAATAAGACTTTTAAATACTTGAACATGATTCACACAGCCATTACAACATCACCTTTTTCATCCTTTAATTCTCTTAATACCTATAAAAATAAATCTAATAGTATAAAAGCATACAATTCAAAATCTGTATTAATTTCACCTCTGATTCAACAGTGTATTGTAAATAATTACATATGTTGAAGTGTGTTCAAAATCCCCAAGAAAACAGTAAAAAAAACAAAACCAACATCATAATTTTTCAGTGCAAAGCATTTGATTTAAACCTGCAATAGAGAAGCTTCCAGAACTACCATAGTAGAATAGTGGAAGAAGCCAACATCTATCACAGTCCAATATTTACTGAAAGCTGTTAGATTGAAATCTATGCCTATGCTATAAATATAGGAAGTTTGTCACTTGTATTTCCCAGCAGACCAAAGGTAACACACCCACTGATATACTCAAGTAGGCTCCGCTAACCGCTCCTAAACTAGAAAAGCCATTTAAATTCAATTTTAAATATTCTATATCCCACATTGAGTCACTCTTCTTTCTCCTCCTCGATACATTGATTTTAGTAGATGCTAATTACATTCTAAAGATAATTTGACTTCAATTACATCTTAATCCTCACAAAGACATTTAAGCACACACCTAGCCCTGAGCCACAAGATCAAAAGTGGCAGTGTCTAAGGTCTAAATTATCCCAGTAAAGACTAGAGCTTGGGTGGAGTGTGGAGAAGGTAGAGGGATAAAAAGAAGGCAGAGATGCTTTTCATGCAGCACTATATTTGGCATTAGCCAATGTTTTGAGACAGTCTGTTTCTTTACCATCGAACTCAGGGAAATCTAATATGTTTGTCTTTTGGTAACTGCCTCTCATCTTCGTTTTTTCCCCTAGATACCATTGTCTATGAATGTATCAACATTTCTCGCCTATGATCAGCCCACAATAAGTTACTGTGGAGTACATCATGAACTGCTTGCTCACAAGCCCTATGACTCCAGTAACCAGGAAGAAACAGTGGAAACACACCTAGAAACTGATCTGGATCTGAGCACAATAACAACAGCAGCACGAATCAAGGAACACAGTCAGCAACTGGCTTAAGTGGGGGTGGGAGGGGAGGTGGTGTCTTTTATTTTTCCTGTAGCAGACGCTGCAACCAAATTCTGTGTAACGTTACGGACAGAAGTGAGAAGACATAATATTATGGATTCCAGGATCCCTGTTCAAATTAAAAATTAATCACAAAGATTAATTGTTTCAAGTCTACAATTTGTAATTAGTTAAGTTGTGCAGTATTTTTTTGACTTCAGAGTATGACCCTTAAAGTGAATCTTTTTCAAAGCTCATCCTACCTTCCTGTATAAACTGTACAGATGTAATGTATTTTTCATATTGTAAAGTTTCAATTACCAAGAACAGCTGGTATGTACAGTACCATAATTTAATTACATCTTACTTTACAAGTTTCAGTTTCTAAAGTTTAAAATTAACAAAAGTTTTTTCTTGTGTTATTCAGTTACTCTGTTTTGTAAGGATCATTTTGTTACTGCTTTTGTGCCCAGAAAACTTTAATCTAAAATTCTGTCCTTTGCAGAATATGCACAGTTTTTACCATGTGTAATGTGTAGAATTTTATCTACTGGTTCCAGAAGTAATGCATTAACCAAAAAGGAGGGTTTAACTATTCAGACTTCTAAGAAATTATTGAAGTACATAGAGAAGTTTTCTTCTAAGTGAAAATTTTTAAAAAATTAACAATTCTCCTCAAACTTACCTGTTGCCTTGAAATACAGCCTGGTTCCTAAATCAGAAAAATGCAATGATAAACACATATTTTATCAAGAAAGTCTTTGTATGCAGCTGTTAGCTGATGGTGATGATGTTTCGTAAAGTCTCACTGTTCTGCAAGATAACAGAAAGGAGATTTCAATAGGCAGCTGTCTTTACACAATCTACTGTGAACGTATAACCTGCCAAGTCAGGTGTTTGTATTTCTACTTCAAGACAAATGAGCCCAAAACCTACTTCTGTCCAAAACAGCTGCTGGTAGAAATGGCAACAGAAACAAGCCCTTAGAGTTATACTACTCCTGGAATGTAAAACGTTACTCAAAAGTAGGAAACTTCTACTTTGCGGAAAAACATAGTCATTCGGACCAAATGATAAAGTTTATTAGTCCTTTAACTGCTACATGAAGATAAGGGGAAAAAAAAAACCACGACCATAAGTACAAAAAAAAAAGTAGTATTAATCTCTAACAATTACTACATTTCTTATTTCTCTATCATTTAATATCTGGATTGAAGCATTCTTATATCCCATTCTTTGGTTTTAAATCTTCAAGACTTCTCAATACTGTAATAGAATAACTTTTATAATACTACCCTCATGTTGTAATCATAAAAGATTACAGAAAATTAGAAACGTTATATCATGCTGACTAGGTGAAATATAAAAGGGAACATGAACCTTCCAAAATATAGGATAAAAAGTTTCATATGGTGAAGCAACTTTTTTATAATAAAGAGGAATTCTATAACCACAAATCTATTTTTCTGAATGTTTATCCCACCATATTTTCGTGTAGCTTCAAAGCGGAAGACTGAAATTTAAAATTACAGTTCAACTGTTTGTACAAAATATAAAGCAAATATAGTGGAAAACAGCTTCAAAATATTGTTAACAAATGAATCTGCATTCACTATCTTTTAAGTGGAAACAAATGTCAAAGCCGAAAACATTGTATTGGTTATTTAGCATCTTAGATTTTGTAACATATTTTGCATAAATTATTTGCTATTCAAAACATTACTTGTATTTTTAAGACTCATCTTAAACCTCCACACTTCAGTTTCTTATTTCTTTACTACATGGGTTCTTGAATTTCTGGACATCTTTTACAGTGCTGGAATTTTACTATGCACAGTTTGAAAATACATTTTGCTAATTACAAAACGAAACAAGAAATGCAGGTGTCATTCTGGAGTCGAGTGACTTTTGTAATGCAGGAAGAAGTTGATTGCTTCATTTCAAAGATGGTTTTAATCAGAATCACCAGGTTGGAAAAGACCCACAGGATCATCGAGTCCAACCATAATGTTTAATGTTTAGGCATTCTGGTCAAAACAGAAGACCTGGGCTGTTAGGATCAAACACCCTCCCCCCAGAAGATTATTTCAGTTAATCTTATTCTGGTCTACCGAAACTTTACATCCTTGAACCACTGCCTTCAAGTATTTATGAGACATGAACATAGTCCTGGTACTAATGCCGTTACTCAAAATGCCCAAATGTTCAAAGGCTCCATGTATTTCTAATTCATAGAGAACTGTACATTACAAATATTTTCAGTGTTAGACACCCTAATGAACTTCAGCTAAGCAACATGATAAAATATTTTCTCGTGTCAAGAGACAAAATCTTTTTGATGCATCTGGTTAAAAAAGCAAAACTGGGTATATATTCATGTACAGACAAGCTATTCTCTTTTTTGTTTCTTTTCCTCAATAATGAAGCGCACGTTAATGAATCTGGTTTGTCTCAAACCTCTCCTGAAAGACTTGCAGTTTCAGACCAGCAGGCCATTAGACAAATGGTAGAAGAACAGGGTCACAGAAGTAGCAGTAAATCTGCGTCTCACAGGTCTGCAATCCTGTCACCATCAGCATCCTGGGCATTTGTAGTGCCAGGCTCTCTCTAAGCCCACTGGGCCACTCCAGGGCTCTGAAACACAGATTCAGTATCCCAGGGACCAAAGCAGCAGCGGAATACATGCCCACTCCAAATTCAGAGTGATAAAACATACATTTCCAGGCACATATCTCCATACCACCCATATACATATACCTATATACCAGACAACTCTCATGTTCTTTACATGAGCTGAGATCTACTACTCTCAACAAGACAGATGTCTTCAAGAAAATTATACAGCAGGTAGGTACCTTTCCTAAAAATTCCATATAATGAGCAAAAAAAGGTTAAGCTAACTCAAACCAGGATTCACTCCTAAGCTCCTATGTTAGTGCGGACTCCTGCATTTCAACAGATTATTGCAGGCTATATACCGACTCTGAGTGCAATAGAAGTAGCAAATGCTCTAGTTATATGCCCAAAACAAAAAAAAAGCATTACCCAATAACGCCCCAGTCTTCTAAGCTATAAGTTAGCAAAAAGTACGCTGAGCTTATGGATTCAAGTAAGTATTTATAGAAGGTCACTTTGTTATATAATTTCCCCTTGCATTAGCATCCATAAACCAGAAATAGAGGTAGCCAATAGCATCAATCTCAGTTTTACACTTAAATGACACCACCACATCCTAGCAGACCATTTTATCAAGAAAAGGCTGGGTGAATTTATTATGCTTGCAAAATACAAACTGATAGACGGTATAACCTCTAGCAATAAAATCCCAGACAATTTTGAAAACATATTTAGCTACAAGCAGCAATTGATGAAATCCATCAGTGTATCATACTTGTACAGCAATTTATTGAGCTGAAACACCCATTAGGATACTGAGCACAAGAATTTGAATTGAGGTCCTATCTAAAGAATGTGGTGTATAGGAAGGTTACCAATTAATCTGCCAAATTATTTCATATGTCTCGAGACAGCATATAAAAACATAACTAACACAAAAATAACATCTGTACAAAAAAAACCAAATAACTGTTTCAATTTAAAAGTTATCAAAATTTTAGGTAGAGAGCCTGGTAGAAACTATGCACAAGGAATCTGAAAGCCACCACTAACTAAAAAGAAAAAAATACACACACACTTTTCAGCGATACATCACAAATATCACACTTCTGGTGGCAGCATACAACAAACAGAAGATATACCAGCCTCAGAAGATGTATACTAGCTCGCTTTATTGACAGCCACTCAATTTCTCCCTTCTCTCTCTTATTTCCAATCCTCAATTTTGAATGGTTAAAACCAAACAAAACTAGGAAAAAAAAAGGTAGGATTCAAGTATTAGTAGAACTACAGTAAATTTCTAAAAATTGCATTATTAGCACTATGTATACTGAAAGATGGTTAATGTAAACAAACCACATCATCACATATAGTGTAAAATACAAGCAGCTGTATTTATTCCCCAACTGTTCTAGCCAAAGTTTTCTGTTCAACAGGTGAGAAAGAACAGTTGAACTTGTGCTTGAACTGTTTTCATGGGGCTCAGGGACTTGGCTTCCTGAAGGCAAATCTTACCAGGAAAGGCATAATATCTGTAAATTATCATAACAGATTTAACTGGTGAGATCAAAGTTATATCTGCATTTGATAACTTGTTTCAAACAGCAATTTAAAGATGAAACTCAAAGAAGAACTGAAGAATGAGGCAAGTGCACATCAATATTTCCCCAGAATGTCCCTCCAATCCCCAGCAATTAGTAGGTCAGGGACTTAGAGACAGATGTGGCGTCTTAACAGTCCCTCTTTGAACATGTACCCAGCATCTCTGAAGTCATATAAATGCGTAGCTTTCACAAGTCCTGCACAAAGTAAACTTACTTTGACAAGAAAAGGTGGCTCTTTTCTTTGTTCTAGTAGAAATTAATGATGAAGTAGAATAATTTCACCTCAATTTTTGACACAGAATTGATTATCACATAATTGATAACAACAGACTGAATAGCTTGAATGATATCCATGTAGTCATCTGAAGTACAGACATTATCTGAAACCCTCCAGATTTCATTACTAAATATCTTTCAGGTGTGTGGGGGGAATGTGTTTCAAAATCAAGATTCAGCTCACCAGAAAACAGATAATAAATATGTTTTAATCTTTCTCAAGTCCAACGCAAGAGTACACAAAGAATAAGCCTGTTACTCAAAGTACTGTAAAACACCCTTCAACATAGAAAGGCACATATAAACCTCTTACTAGATACTAGTTTGACTGCATGATCCATATTTAAAAGCAGATGTTCATTAAATTCCTCAAAAAAAACCCTAATATTTAAGAGAATTGATAATTCTATTATAAAGTAATAAGGCCAAATTCCATTTTCCTCCTGTACCTAATTATAGAATCTCATTTAATTATAAAGTTTCAGAATAAATCAACATGATGATCGGAGTTCATGATTAATGTTATTTTAATGAACACCTAAGGAATTAACATTTTGCCACTAGAACCTCGCCAAGAATTTTTATGTAAGCAGAAGCACACCGTGTACAACTGAAACGTCCCACATGGCACGGTGCTCATATTCTACTTTATCAACATCAATTTTGTACGCAAATAACTCATTCCTAAACCTGTCTCTTTCGATGTTTAACTACAAATGAGAAACTGCTGTGTAATAGCAAATGAGGCTGCAGCATGGAATTCATTATAACCAGCCCCATAACATAAAGCTCTAAAACATCCATAGTAGTGCTCACTAGTATAGACCTGATATATATAACAATACAAATATACAAATGAGCATTAATTAATGTTCCATTAGTGTGGAATCTCTTTGGATTACCATTAATTTTTGACAATTGCCTTATTAGTTGCCTTAGGTAAATTTACACAAACAGGATGGTTGTTACTGTACTAAAACCTAAAGGAATTTAAAATGTTCAGTTATATAAGAATACGGGTATTCCAGCTTTCATAGTGAGAACCTTCCACTTTGTATTGCATAAGAAATAGACTTTTAAGGCAGATGAAATTCAGTAATAGATCTGTCTACAATCTAATTGTAAATTGATTGCACTGATGAAAGATTTCATTCAAATAATTTAAACATTGTATATATTAATTCTGTGCTTATAAAACAAAACATTTAAGGATGAGAATCCTCATTTCTTGTAAACAGAGTGTTTCTCCAGCTCTGAGCACTTCAGTAATTTCAGCAGTTCTATAGAAAAGTGAGGCACGTAAGGCCACTAACTGAACCACTCATATGTAATACATTTTGTTGTCATTCATTCTTTTGAAAAGAAATAATGAAACAGATTTATTTTTCTAATAATCACGATGCGCCTTCCTTTTATGTTGTTGCTAACTATTTCTAAAGCACCTGTAAACTCACACAATTAGTCTAGCATTCACTACACAAAAGCCTTATTCTCATTTTCAGGAAAGGTAAAAATACAGCTATCAATGGCATATCTGAATATGCCAACAAGATTAATGAAGATTTTCTTTCTTGTCTTCTGCTTTAGCATTATCTAGACAGTTCACATTTCTTCCCCTTACACTTCTGCAATTTCCCTCTTTCTCAAAGTTCCAACTGTATTTCAATTGAGAACACCAGAAATAAAAAACAAAAAAACTTTCAGGCTGAGTTACTAGAGGCAAAAAAAACCAGTGTTAAATGCCTTTCAGATATCCATCTCCAGAGCAGAACAGGTTTACTGCCTATCACGCAAATGCTAAAACTTGTTTGACTCAAGTGCCTTTCACTTCACTAGATCTCACAAATAAATACACATAAACAGGCAAGCAAGATAAGTTGCCAGTAAAAATCAACCTTTCTGGTTTTGATTCTACCACTATGCAAGGATGTGGTGTAGGGTTAGGGGGTTTTTGGGGTATTTTTTCGATCTCTTTGCATCCTAAAGCCTGAAATACAGATGAGTAACAGATGTCAATATAAACTGTCCTAATTTCACTTTCATCAAGTGATAACAACACAATTTTGTGGAAGGGGTGAACGTAATGTCCTCCCTGTTTCACATCAAAATCAACTTTACTACGGAAGAGTCTTCTCTAACTTCTTCAAAAACCTTCAGTCTCTCAAGAACACAGTAACCATATCCAGGCTTAACTATTCTGTTAGAATATTTTTCTGCATGCCTAACCTATACTAATGTTTTCCTGAAGCTTTCTCTCTCTTTTTTATTTTGAATAAGTGCCTGATTCTACCAAGAATCTTGCTGAAGACACCTGGATCCCAAAAAAGGCATGAAGACCTGCCTCTGTTTTGCACTGCAGGATCAATGTCATGATTTAAATTTAAAGTGACAACTCAAATATAAACTGCTGCCACTCTCTTCTCCCATATTCACAAACTTTGGCACTTGCTAATTCTTTTCTTCCCTTCCCGAGTGCATTTTGCCTTAGGATTTTTGAAGTTCCACCGTTTCTTTAGCAAGGAAATTAAGAAACCCACTGAAAATACGAACTGATTTCAGATCATCTATACTGCTAAATTAGATTCTAAGATTCTTTTATGTAATTAGCAAAGTCTTACTAAAAACCAAAATTATTCTTAGAAAATAAGAATAAATCAATTTTGCTTCCAGAAATAAGCAGTAAGACTTGTTTTCCTTTGACTAAATTAGGAGGAGTGCAGGAAACTTATGCAGGTGCATTGCTAATACTACAAAAAATACAATAGCTACTGAAATAAAACACTCCCACCGCTAGCTAAAACTCAATATTATTTAAATGCAGAGATTAATTCAGTGTTACTCCTGAGAAAGGATGTAAAGAAAGGGAAAATAAACATCAAAGATGCAAATACATTATGCTGCAGGAACAAAAAAAAAAAATATTCTCCAAAATTACATGGAGCTCAAATACAAGATATTTAAGCTAAGGTTTTAAAAGGAGATATTGACTAATAAGGTACTAAATAAAACAGTAGAGAAGAAGGATTACATTTAGGTCTGGACTGAATACACAGAGGCATACAACGTGATAATGAAAAAGGCTTCTGCCTTCCTCCCAAATGAAAAACAATTTTTTTCCATTTTCTCTAGTACTAAATACCTCCTGTATAACCGAGTAGTCAGGAAGACAGTATCCAAATCTAAATCAGTCAGAGGAATAAAAAAGCTGGCCTTGTATACGTTAACTAAAAGGAGCAAGTGACCATAGAGAAAAAGAGAAAACCCACGTATGCAAACATTTGAATCTCAATTCTCTAACTGCTCTAGGATGCAAATAAATAACTCTACATTAGAGTCTCAATCAAGTACTTTTATGTTAAAAATAACTCATTGCTAATGACCTGTTTTACTTAAGAGGACTTCAGGGAAACTAAGGGAAGCTGAAAAGTAAATCAAAGATGGAATTATTAATAAATAACTAAACAAACTTTAATATATGTTAAGGACACCAAAATATTGCTCATACTAAAATTAATTCAATTAAATGGGGTAATGAGGACATCCAATGCTGCCTCTCAAAAGCAGAGGTCTGCTATGCTTTAGCAGTATAATTTTCAATTACCACCACGTTTTTCCAGACTCTCAGTTATAAAGGTAACATTAAAAAATAATTTAAAAATTAAGCAAGCCTTATAAAAGAAAATCCTTAACATAAGTATTGTAGCATCAACAGGCCCACGAAGCTAATGTAGTAGGAGGTACTTAGTTTACTGTCTGACCGAAGAGATAAATAAGAAAATCAGCAAACTAGAATGAGGATGAAACATGCTAACTACAATAAGAACTCTTGAGATCCTTACAGTTATTTCTTATGCAAAGCCTGTATCTCCATTAAAATTGTCCAAAAACGAATCGGTATTTCACTGAAAACATCTCCTATGTCACAAAACTTTAGGAATTACATCCAACTAGGGGGGAAAAAAAAAAAATCTATCTATGCAGGAGAAGGGGNTCAGAAGGATAGGACAGTAACACTATATATAAAGACAATACTATCTGAATTGACATCTTTTTCAGCTTGAATACTTCATTCTGTTCATACATATCAAGGTAGATCCATTAGTCATCTTCTGTCAAAAAGGGTTTTTACTTTGCAGTAATAACTCTCAAAAGAATTAGGTTTTTTAAAAAGATGCATTTTTCACATTTAGTAAAAGCACACCAAAGCCTGTAAAATACTCTGTTCCCAAAATTCTTATAAAAATAACATTCCACTCAGATATACTTGATTTAAAGACAATGAAGCAGGTTTGGTGGCTGCAGAACCTTATAAATCTTTTCCGATTTCTTTTGGGGTAGAGGGAGAAAAGGACTTACTGAAGGAAAAGTTGACAGATGATATTTGCCTGAGGGCAATAAGGCTTCCAACAAGGAGAAACAGCATAGACTGAATAATTACATGCAGTTTGAGGCCAAGAGACACACAGAGTCTAGTTCTGGTCAAAAATTTCAGCTGTCATAAAACACTGATAAAAAACGTATACAGGAAACAAGATGAATACACACTATTTTTCAACACTTTTTCTTTTACCTAGCTTAAACAGCAAATCAAACTGCAATTTCTTCCTTCGGCTTTACAGAAATTCTTCCGTCTTGCATCATGAATAGCAACAGAGAAAGAAAGTAATAGCCAAACTGCATAGAGGCAATGTCAAAACATCAAAACACAGCACAATTCCAATAAAATAACAGGTCTGTATTGTAAAAAAAAAAAAAATATTGAGTATATTTTTCAAAGAATGTTTATAAGACACTACAATAAACATGGGCGTCTGGCAATATAGACAACAAAAAGCAGAACCAAAATAGTCAACACAGATTATACCTTAAAAAAATATTACTAAGACCCCTAACCACCCTCTTTTAGTTTTACCAGGTGCTACACAGCTGTCATTTTATATCCACAGAGTTTAACTCCTTGAAATGAGATGATATTCTGGCTCCATTAAAGTCAGTTGAAGTTCCACCATTTGTTTTAGAGAATTAGACCTTTTTAAGTAGTGAGATTCTAGCACTTCTACAGATGAGAGTCAGGAGTCAGTAATGGCAAGCTTTACGTAGCACAGTTTGACACTGGTAGTAGCCACAACACACTAACTAATCTCACAATTAAATACTTACCTGTGGCCTTCTAAGATATTTCCTATATTTGAAAGAATATTTGATGAGAGGGTAATTTCTTCCTTCTCACACTGAAAAACCAACTGATCCATATAGCGATTTAAGAATTAAAATTGGATGTGTCACTGAGAAGTGGCTATTAGGAGATTCCCAGAAACTGCCCCCCTTTTGACCAGAACCTCCTCCACCTTCTCCTTAAGAGAATCAAAAAGACACTGAATCAAAGCTGTGCTTTACTGCAACACGATTCTGAAAGAGCAAGAAAGATGTCCTGCTGGATAAAAGAAACTAAAAAGAAATGTGTTAGCCAGCCAATCCCTCCCTTGCTCATCATGTACCCTTCCTTTCCTACCAGCTTGTTCTCAGGCTAAGAATTCTCAGTGGGGAGGGGGGCAGGGTGCTGAGACACAGGAACTTTATAAAACTCCTTTAGGATCCACAAAAAAGATTACCTTCTTTCTCTGAAGTCTCCTCCAAGTGATACCAGTTCCCTCCTTAGGAAACTCCAGAAATTTCTCTCAGCTGAGTATGCTCACCTGTTCTCAAATGTGCATTCTCCCTTTTAAGAAGCTGCACCTGGAAGAGCTACAGGAGCTACTCCTCTCCCTGCCTCTGACCCAAAGTTTAACACAGAGTAACATTCAGTAAACAGATGAAAAGCGAAATTTATACTATCAATCACATCATCCCAGAACAATGGAAGTCACAGTTCATAGCAAAAGCATCAGAATAACTTAAATTTTTCTTCCTCGTAATTTTAGGAACTTTGGACTGTTTTCTAGCTTACCTTATGTATGACTTCAGCCCAAGCTAAAAAGATATTGAGTGAGAATTCATTAGCAGTTGGTGTAAACAGCCCATCAATCATTTTTATTTCCTTACTGTCAGCAATTCTAATTTCAACCCTTGGAAAAAAAAATGTGTTTTAAACTGAAATATATCTCATAAAATAGTGACATTCTATAGTGTGTGTTTTTAGACTATCAAGCTTATTGTGAAAAAGTCAGTTCAGCACATAATGAAGTAATTCTTCCTTTATGACCACCAAAGCCAATTATAGGAAAGAAAAGGGAGGAGGGAGGGAAAAAAAGCTGCTTCAACTACAGCACATGAACATACTACAGTCTCTCTGAGACTAAATCCATCAGTTTGTAGATAAAGATGCAGTAAAAATTCTGGAAGAATTGCAAAGCTCTCTTATGTCTTATATTTACATAATTTCTGCCCAACAAAAAAAAAAAAAACAAATACATATTTTGCTTTGTTCTTACATTCCAGTCAGCGAAACATCAGCTAGTTACTATAAAGAACCTTTCAGCTAGCAATAAGAATCACCTGTTCTGCCTACCCAACACACAGCCCTGCTCTAGTTTTCCTGGTGCTGCTTTTGCTGACACGGATTCGTGACCAGCTTTTCTACCAGAAATCCACCTGACATTTGGCAGAAGTTCATGAAGGTGGTAACGCTGCTATTAGTCACACCAAATCACATCATCACCCTCAAAAAGTGACCAACAAAAAATGAAAATGGTTCCTTTCCCCTCCTCTGTACCCTGACAGAGTGGGTAGCTTACTCCTTTCTTGCTTTCTCATTGAACAACTTGCAGCAGCTTCCTGGCTTGCAGCAATCAGAGAACTGATTCAATTCCTCCACAATTTTTGCTCCATCCTAGAAAATTTCCTCCCTCCAAATTTCAGGTGAGGCTCAGCTAGATGTCCACTCTATACGGAAGGGTACTCCTGCCTCCCAGGTGTACCCAGCCCACTCCATGCTCCAGGCAGTTTCCTCACCTGTGCAAAGGCAGGAGCAGCATCCAAGACCTCACAGAGCTCCCTCAGAGACAAAAGTGCAGTGATCAGGACAGGTAGGTGTTTGTCAAACCAGTTTCTTACTGCATCCCTAAAAGAAACACTACAGCCTCCAAAGGTAACCTGTTCCAGTATTCACTCATCTATACGGATGGGTTTTTTAACTTAACATTACACAAACTTCACCTTTTGCAATTACATTTGTCTTTCTTTTAACGGATACGGAGATGTGTTCATGCTGTTCTGCTCCACCTTATCCCTTCTAAATTACACAAACTCAGTTAAGCCACCTTCTTTTTTACTTCTTACATATTCTAAAATCCTTGCTTTGTTTCATTCTTCTTATCAGACCATGCTATTCTTAAATTGTGATGCCCAACAGTATGTAATGAGCTGAACGCCACTGACAGTTCCTTACCTCCATAATTCTCTATGACTGCCAGTACCTTAAGAACAAATAGTACCACTGCTAGCCAGCTATTTCTGTTAAAGAACTAGATATATCTGACCAAAAAAAAGTATTTTGAAAAAAATCATTCTTGTTGTTTATCACCATCTTCTTATCCTGAAGATTTTTACAGAAATGAACATTTCCTGCAGCTTCCTCCTTACCCAACTCCAAAGGATAAGGATCTAAAAATTCCCTTATTTTAAGAATGTTTATGCTCTTCCATTACTTCCAAATATTCATTCCACATTGTCTTATACAATTAATCCCAGTGATTCAGAAATTCCTTTCTTAAATATTTTTAACCTCTTTCTGCCATGTATTTCACTTTATTTTATTAACTGTGTTAAGAACTTATTCCCAGCTAACGATTTACATGAAGCAGGTAGGAAAATCATAGTGGTTTTGAGTTGCTCTCTCCCATTTAGGAAGGCCATTACTTTCCTTCTTAGTTCCTCTCATTAATAATGGACTAGGAGAAACTTCTTTTCTTGCCTTATGCAACTTCTACTGGTTTTAACACACAGCTCTTTGGCTGTGTCCACAACCAATGCTTGTCTTTTTATTTACATAGCATCTCTATTTTATTTCCCATTTACTAAAACACTGCTGATGCAGGCAAGTTGGTCTCTTTATATGCTTTCCAGTCGTCCAGAAGTTTGCTCTTGTGCCTTAAATAGACTCTACCACCTGCACTCTTTTAAGTCTCTTCAATTTTAATGAATTATTATCCACTTGTAATCTTTAGAATGTTTCTTATTTTCTCATAGTATTTTCGACTAAATAACTTCCAGTGCTAATATTTCCACCCTCCTCTTCACAAAAAATTCTCTGATACTATATAAAATTTTGTTGCAGTGTGCCTCATTGTGTTATTTTTGCAACAGAATATTATTCAGACAGAGGAGCAAACAGCTATTCTGACCTGGGAACAGCATAGAGTGTCTGTAGAGCCACTTCACCACTAGCCAGAGAGATACCAAGGACAGGATCATATTCCATCTGTTTGCAAGCAATCTGTGATTCCAGATTTACAGGCTGGCCTATAGGTCTGTATCACAGACTCTTCAATACAATAATAAATTAGAGAATTAAAAAATTCTTTCACTCTGAATCAGTGATCAAAATAAAAATCTAAAACTACTCCTCCTGGTTATTTTTTTCAGCCTCCCTATTTTAACTAGGATCAAATAACTGTTTGGGTTTGTAGTAGTATTCCACTGGAATGGGTTTTATAATGTGTATTCAAGGGAGTATCATCTGCCTCCTCCTCTAAGCTCATCCTCGGAAACTGTCATCATTTCACTCATACACAACCCACATGCCACTCAGTCACAGTGCATTTCTGAAAAATGCTGTTTCTCCAACCTGGCTAGTTACATCTTTACTTTTTGTCTCACCAAGAGTCTATTATAGTCCATAGGTACATATAGAACATACAGAGTGGCATAAAACACATTTCATACTGAAACCAATCATTAAGGAACAAAAACAAGTGAAATGAGGCAGGAGGCCTCTGCTGTTTCTGAGAGGAAGAGCTTTAAATCTAAAAAAAGAATTTGGTATATGCAAGAAAGTAAGGCAGGCTCACGTTTCTGCATTAAAATAAGTATTCTTTTTCTATGGAAGTGAAAAATAGAGAAAAATTAGGAAGGAAAAACTCATCTAAGCTTTCTAAGGAGGAATTTTCTGCAAGAAGTGACAGGTGCTAGGCAGCAAGTTCTCTAATGAGAACCTCCTGTAGGTGCAACCTGAGGCTTAAGACATGTACCAAGAATGAATTCGTGACACAAACATTGCCAGAAGTGGATGACAAGTCAGATGAGGGAAAGAGTGTAAGGGTCTTTCTGATTTACCAGAGTGGACTGAGCCATCAGATCACAAAAGGGATGATTCTGCTCAGCTAGCCTCCT
>WAAB01012058.1:36428-48961 GCA_013389865.1 Piaya cayana | reverse complement strand
ATGGGGCAGCCACATCTGGTTGTTAATTCTGATTAACAATTAGGATTACGTATCACGTTTTGAGTCAAAGTTTTCGGTCTCCTGTGATAAAACCACTCAATGC
The DNA here is from genome assembly GCA_013389865.1 of Piaya cayana. Taxonomy (NCBI): domain Eukaryota; kingdom Metazoa; phylum Chordata; class Aves; order Cuculiformes; family Coccyzidae; genus Piaya; species Piaya cayana. The sequence continues at coordinate 48,858 of WAAB01012058.1, read as the reverse complement.
TCTCTACTCAACACTTCATAGAAAACTATGCAAGTAAACATCAGAATTAAGGCAGAAGAGCTGCTTTACAGCACGGACTGAACTGCAATAATCCACTTCTGCAGGAGAGAAATCTGACTCTGAGGATCTAAAAGCACACGCGAATTTTTTAGCACCTGTCTGCACTGTCCGCCAGGAGACACCCATGTCTCCTTGAAAGGGAATTAAAGCTACACCTCCAGAGATAAGAAAAAACCCAATCTCTACTACATTAAAAAGGAAGCTGTTTTCTTATCAGAGTCAAGATTTTGTATTACACACTCACCTTTTCAGAGCAGAACTCTGTATTGCTCTGCCGCAGCTTGCTTGGTCGGCCTTTAATGACTGCATAGCAGAACATTGTAATCACCATCACAAAAAGGAAATAACTGGTGTGCATGAGATGCAGGTTTATTAGAGAGCGATCATCCTGCGCAGAGAATTAAAGCCGTTTACTGACAAGGCATTTTACATTAAAGCAGTAATTATCAGATCAGCACAGAAATGACTTCATAGAATCAACCTTCTCCCCTTTACGGTAATGAAAGGGATTCCTAATCGTGGCACAGGGAGAGCCAGAATGTTCCTCACGTTAGAAATCTGCACTAGAGGTCTCTGCCCATGTGCTGGTAGTGCCTTTCGCCAAATGATTTCAAAATACACACACGAATTATTAAAATTTATCAGGCACTTGGAAATGACATGAAGACCACCATGCCCACCTCTGTCTCAACCTTTGCACTACATAACAAATGGCACTGAACATGACTACTTTATTCAACATAACATATAAAACCGCCACGGCACTTACATCTGGAACTATAACGGTTAGTTTGGGATTTAAAGCATGATACACTTTTCCGATCGCTCCTTTGTAACACCAGAAGGGGTTATAATCCTGCGCATATTTTGTGTTAGAGTCCCTGGCTGTGGTGAAGATCTTGTACCAAAGCGTAGCGTTGCTGTATGTTTCAGGAACACAATGCGGCGGCTGACTGCAGAGAAACAGAAATAATTAGCACCCCAAAAGCCGTTCTCCATGTTCAGTAAGGCTAGCTTAGAACTGAGTCAAGCCCAGCTTCTCGACAGCAGCATAAAACACGGGTTTATTTTTCACATTCCAGAAACACCAACAAAACCAATGCTTAACCAAGAAAGCATATAAAANTGGAACAGGCTGCCCAGGGAGTGGGTTGATTCACCTTCCTTGGAGGGGTTTAAGGCACAGGTGGATGAGGTGCTAAGGGACATGGTTTAGTGACTGATAGGAATGGTTGGACTCGATGATCTGGTGGGTCTCTTCCTACCTGGTTGTTCTATGATTCTATGATAGAACAACCTGCTGGGGTGCAGCAGCAGAGCAGCATTCAGCTTCCATGGATCTCTCAAGCAGGGAACAGTCTAAGAACCTTAGCTCTAAGCCTTAGCTCTCACTCAAGGCAGTGAAACAAATTATAGAATATTGTTCTTAAATATTCACAGATTCTTTTGCTCCGAGTGAGGTTTAAGTCACAGGCAGCAGGTTGAAAGGGCAGGCAGCGCCTACACCCACAAAAAAATCTTGTGTCGCTAAAAGATAGAAGTCTCAAGACCATGGGGAAGGCAGGTACATAATCTCCAGAGTCAACAATAACACTCATCAGAAAGCAGCAACCCCAGAGAGCCAGCAGAGGAATTAATCACCCAGTAACCTCTCTGAAGGAGCATTTAAAATGCGCTTACACTGTGACGGGAAATACATTGCTGGCTGCTGTCACGGTCATGCAGGTTGTGAACACAACCTGCTCGCAGTGGCCATGGAGAACGCAGTCATCTGAATTCCAGGCAGCCGGCAGGGTGAAGGTAATATTTATCTCCTCATGGGATTCTCTGCCTTTGAGAGAGAGAGAAGAAAAGCTGGTTTTCACAAAAGTATCTGAGCAACGATCACTAGGATAAGGATAACAGGCAAAGGACTAAGGCGGTAACCACAGCCCTGAATCTGCACCTCTAAAGTCATCCGAGATCTTTAATATCAACAAAGAAAGCGAAAAGAACCAAACCAAAATTAACTACAAAAAACCCCAGCTGTTGGTCTTTCTGATCTCTCCCGTGTCCAGAAGAAGTGGGGCCACTGGACTCCTTTCAGAAATCAAAACCTCACTATTTATAAGTGAATTCATTCACATCCAGAGAATTTCATTATAAAGTAAACCCGCAGATCTTTAGTCTCCCTCCTGCCAGAGACTTTGTTCCACGTTTGCTTTATCTGACGCTTACTCCTCATATTGGAGATATTTGTGGAGACAAAAACGTGCCAGCAGATATTGCACTGGAGGTTACAGAGCGCGTGGTAACTCTGTGTGGATATATTCATGCTGAAAATAAACTCAGGCTGTTGGAAGCAGGACTTGCCTTTGATAGGTCTTAAAGCAGCAACGTACCATCACTAAACACAGTAATTCAGATTTACAGCTAAGGCAAACTGTCTCTTCACAGGTCTCTGAGGCTAAAGACACCTGCAGGCATTATTATAAATGCAAACCTGGCTGCAAGCTAAAATTCACTGAGGTTCTATTACCACTATCGACTATATGTATTCTATAATATATATTCTATAATACCTTGTAAAAACTTACTGTCAGGGCAGCCACGCCGGGCAGATCAGCCTCTTCACACCACAGAAATTGAAACCATTTGATTTGTTGCTATTTGCAATACTAAAGCTTATTCATGTATCCATTTTAGATAAACCATTTTTTTAGATACCATGCTACTGATCTCTAGAGTTATATCATTGCCTCTAAAATGTGAGTTAAGGACCTGAAGACGTATCAAGATGGAACTGCAGGGAGTCACTGCAGAAGCTTCTGGTGCTTGGAATTTTGTTGACTTTTAAAACTCCCTTCCATTGTAATTAGGTTAATCATTTAAAACTGCAAAGCCTAATCTTGGTGAACTTGCAGATTCTTTTCCATTCTGAATGCAGGGAAAAGGTTTTTCTAGCAGAGAAGCGAAGGGCTCCACGCACAAATATACTCACAACAAATCTGGGAACACACACACGTTCTAAGCAAAAAGATTTCTCTCACTAATAATAAGCTGGAGATATTTTATTTGCTTATAAAGCTATCATTCACATTTATAAAGGTTGACTTTTCCATACCTGAGAGTCCAATTTGGTGTCCAAAAATTGTGGAGCTTAGGTGTGTGACATTGCGAGAATATCCACCAAACGGTCGGAGCGGGTCCAGCGTCAGTGTGATTGTAACGGAGATGTTTATCGGGCCAGAGTCCTCGAGTGTTTGAGGAGATTGTGTGGAAGACCTCGCCTGCCCGCTCGTCACGGTGCTCTCTGGAGTCGTGGTGTCGTTCAGGAGGTGCTTTAAGGTTTCATTCTCGGATATGCAGAAGTCCAAATCATTAAACCTCAGGAGAAAAGTATTCCAGTCCTTAAAACAAACGGGAAGATTTCAACCAGGTGAGCAGACTAACTGTTGGCTGCTCTAGGAGTGCAGACCTCAACAGGTATCATCCCACCCATGGTTCTGAATCATAGACTCACAGAACAACCAGGTTGGAAGAGACCCACCGGATCATCGAGTCCAACCACTCCCATCAATCATTAAACCCATGGCCCTCAGCACCTCGTCCACCCGTCCCTTGAATCCCTCCAGGGAAGGTGACTCAACCCCCTCCCTGGGCAGCCTCTGACACTGCCCAATCACCCTTTCTGTGAAACATTTTTTCCCTAATGCCCAGCCTGAACCTCCCCTGGTGGACCTTGAGGCCATTCCCTCTCATCCTGTCCTCTGTCACTTGGGAGAAGAGCCCAGCTCCCTCCTCTCCACAACCTCCTTTCAAGGAGTTGCAGAGAGCAATGAGGTCTCCCCTCAGCCTCCTCTTCTCCAGGATAAACACCCCCAGCTCTCTCAGCCGCTCCTCATAGGGCCTGTTCTCCAGCCCCTTCACCAGCTTCGTTGCTCTTCTCTGGACTCGCTCCAGAGCCTCATCATCCTCCTTGTGCTGAGGGGCCCACAACTGCACACGGGATTCGAGGAGCGGTCTCACCAGTGCCGAGTCCAGAGGGAGAAGAACCTCCCTGGACCTGCTGGTCACACCATTTCTGATCCAAGCCAAGATGCCATTGGCCTTCTTGGCCACGTGGGCCACTGCTGGCTCGTGTTCAGTCACTGTCAACCAACACCCCCAGGTCCTTCTCCAGGCAGAAGCCATTAAACAAATCACACGGCTCACAAAGAAAGCCCTAAACCACCAGGACTATCTCCACAAGGCCAGCTGCGTAGAAATATTAGAGGTGTTCAACTGCAGCCACTGCCCGACTCAGCGCAGCTGAGTCAGGCAGTGGCTGCAGCCGAACACCTGTAACGCAAACCACGGATGTTCTCACCATGTTTCTCAAATTAGTGTCCCCAGCGCTTATCTCAGGAGCTTTTTGNTGGCTGCAGTCGAACACCTTTAATGTGAACCACGGATCTCAAATTAGCGTCCCCAGCACTTAGCTCACGAGCTTTTCGAACTTACCTCCGTCATTTCAGGTGACTTGATCTCCTTGATTTTGAAGAAATAGCCNAAAAAAAAAAAGGAGATTTCAGCTGAGTGACTGGGCTGCGTGTGTTACAGTGCGGGAGCCGGGACGTCGCATGAGACAGAAGTTTGACAACAAAATGTGGAATCATACACCACAACGAGATTCAATTATGATTCTGTACTGTTCAGTGAACACAGTTTGCCTCAAATAAAGCACAAATCAAAATATGCTTGAATTCACCTTATCAGTGCTTAAAATTGCCATCAGACTCTAAGAATTACAGCTTCTAGCATAGTTACGTATCACTGATGAGCAACTGGGACCAGCGCTGTTTAATATTTTCATCGTTGATATAGACAGTGAGATCGAGTGCACCCTCAGCAAGTCTGCAGATGACACCAAGCTGAGTGGGGCAGTTGTCACGCCAGAAGGACAGGATGCCATCCAGAGGGACCTGGACAAGTTGGAGAAGTGGCCGGTGTGAAACTTGTGAGGTTCAACAAGGCCAAGTGCAAGGTCCTACACCTGGATTGGGCCAATCCATGGTTTCAATACAGGCTGGGGGACAACGTGACTCAGAGCTGCCCTGAGGAGAAGGACTTGGGGTGCTGGCTGATGAGAAGCTCAACACGAGCCAGCAACATGCACTCACAGCCCAGAAGGCCAATTGTGTCCTGGGCTGCGTCACAGAATCACCAGGTTGGAAGAGACCCACTGGATCAAGTACAACCATTCCTATCAAACACTAAACCATGTCCCTCAACACCTCGTCCACCTGCACCTTAAACCCCTCCAGGGAAGGTGACTCAACCCCCTCCCTGGGCAGCCTCTGACAGTGCCCAATGACCCTTGCACCCTGGTTGTCCTGCACGTGCCTGGTATGTGCATTCAAGATGCTTCCTCTTCTCCAGCTAAACAATCCCAGCTCTCTCAGCTGCTCCTCGTAACAGCCAGGCCTCCTACAAGAGACCTGAAAGGCCGGCAGCGATGATCCTTGACCAGACCCCTCTTTTATTCATGACTTGGTTCTTCTATGGCTTTCATATGATCCTTCTATGACCAAACGCTTTCATGACCCAGACATTCTATCACCCTTCCATGACCTGACTCTTCTATGAGTTTGACTCTTCTATCAAAAGAAGTGTGGCCAGCAGGGCAGGGGAGGGGATTCATCTCTATTCTGCTCTCACAAGACCCCACCTGTAGTCCTGTGTCCAGCTCTGGAATCCTACGTAAGGATATGGAGCTGTTAGAACAGCAGCCTACGTCATTTCACACTTCCGCACCACGAATCCTGTGGTGACAAATACCCAACAACTGCATCAGAGCAAAGGCTGAGGGAGCCTTTTCTTTCATTCTTGCAGGATCAAGAGAACTTGTGCTGGAGTCTGTAAACAAAACCAGACTTTACACATGCTGAGGGAACATGTCGAATCATTCATTTTGTTTGATTCTCCCTTTGAATTTTCTTCTCATTTGTAGAGCAGAAAGCCCCAGGTTAAGTTTACTGTGGCAGCTTCCCCACCTTCACATACAAGGAAAAGCAAAGAGTGCAGTGTTAAAGGGCAGCCTGGCAGCAGCTTTGCAAGGAAGTGACTACAAGCAAACACCTTTGTCTTACCTACAATCCTGGTGGAAAAGGCTTTTAACCCCAAATAAACCAGAAGGGTGGGAACTGTTCCTAGCATTGTTGCTTAATCTTAAATTTCATAGGAAAAGGCAAGCGTCAAGACTAGTATTTAAAGGCTGGATGGGGTTTGGAGCCCCTGATCCAGTAGGAGGTGTCCCTGCCCATGGCAGGGGGACTGGAACTGGATAATCTTTAAGGTCCCTTCCAACTCAAACCATTCTGTGATCCGATCGAATTATTTAAAAGACAGCAAGAGAAGGGAAAGAGCCAAGCTTTCAGCCAGCCTTTTTTTAGATCCCACAATGCAAAATGAAGACAACTTCCTTGTGTATCCTCAAGGTTTCACTGCCAGAAATGCTTCCGTTATTCTCAACAGAAGGAATACTGACAAAACCTGCAAAACTGCTCCAGAGAGGTGAAAATTCGACTCGCTGAGTAGAGACTCAAGGTCCTGTGGCAATAACACCGAGCTGTGCATGCTTCCCCATCTCCTCCCCACACAACTAGTGGCTCTCCTTGGTGAAATCTGCTGAGACAGGGCTCACCTCAGAGCACAAGATCACATTCTGGCTTTACTGCTTTGTGCTACCAACCAACATTCATCCGCTCCGCAAAGACCATGGAGGCCAGGAACTTTTCATCGGCAAGAACATTTGGGTGCTGCAAACACTCCTTTACAAAAATAGAGAGTGTGTCTGAGAGCCAAAAGCACGACACAGGGAGAGGATGGAGAGGAGAGAGGAAAGAAGAAGTGATGATAGATGTGCCCCTTAACCAGCCTTTCCATCCTGGTCCAAGCCCAGCTGTGCTGTGGCCAAACCAGCCAGTAAAGGGGTTGGAAGGAGGGAACAAGAGAGAATGGGAGAGTTGGTGTTGGCAGGGATCACGCTGCGTATGATTTCCACATCTGCACCTTCTGCCTCGGGGTTAAGTCACCTTCCCTGGAGGTGTTTAAGGGACGGGTGGATGAGGTGCTAAGGGACACGGTTTAGTGTTTGATACGAATGGTTGGACTCGATGATCCGGTGGGTCTCTTCCAACCTGGCTGTTCTGTGATTCTATGATTCTATCTTGTCCCTGGCAGCAAATACGTCAAACGAGCCCTGGTTAAAAACCCCGAAGAACCCTCCGTCTAGAAATGCTGGGGCCACATGTCAAGATGGAAAAAGATCAGAAGATAAGCCAAAAGCAGAGTTGTACTCAGTGTTCCCTTTTGAATTTCCTTTTGAAAATAACACAAACGCAGGCTTTATTACAGCATTTAATCAAAGCTGAGTGTCACCCTAGTACATACTGCACTACCATCCTTTTTACTTTTAAAGGGGTTTCCAGCAGCTCCCCTAGCATTCTTCTTTACCACAGGGGCTAAAATCACCCACAAAACTGGATGTGCTGAAAAGCGTGCACATAAAAATATTTTGGCTAATATTTTTACATAAGAGATCACCAGCTTTTAAGTGCCGGTTGCTTAATATGCTCCCATAACTCAATGGCTTTGAAAGCAATTAGAATATGCCCTAAGCTGCCATTTCCGAAGCGTAATGTGCCTTTGGAGCATTTGTGAGGGAAAAGGGAACAACTGTGGATTTGACTACTAGAGCCGACAAGGGAATAGCAGTCGGTTAGTGCAAACCAGAACAAAGGAGGTTTCCACGCTGCTGCCTGAAGAACTGCTGATTGTTATGAAATAAAGTGCTAAATAATTATAACTATCAAAGAATTAACAAAAAAATGATTGGTGCGTGTAAATGAAAACATGTATATGCATGAGATTTTAACAGTCATTGACAATAATGAAATTTTAACAATCATTGAAACTCCTCCTTTCTATAAGGACCTGTCAGAACCAGAACACAAATGATGTTCTTCTGCCAGCTCTGACTGTAACCAACAGTTTCCTCTGTGTCAACGAACAACATAAAGAATAACATAACATCTAAACTTTAATTTATTCTTCACAGTTAAAAAAAGAAACCGAATGCTATTCCCTCCTGGCAGGTCAGGAAAGCAAGATCAGATTGCACTTTTTAGCTAAATAAATAATTAAGAGAGTGGCTCTAATAACTGCCGCCTGCCCCTCTCCGCTCTGGCCAAGCCTTTTAAGACTTGTGCAATAAAAATCGCCAGAGTCAGCCTAACCGGCAGCTCAAGCGCAACGGGAAGAATGCAAACTGCCAGCCTGGAACATCGGCCACCAGCTCCAAAGGGATCGCTGGGTGCTGAGGTACATAATGAGACAAAACGCTGTACTCAGGCAGAGTCACAGCTGACAGAAGTCATCGGGAAACACTTGGGATAATGTGCTTGCAGATCCGGCCCTACAACCCCTGGGATTTCACAGAATCATAGAATCACCAGGTTGGAAGAGACCCACTGGATCATCGAGTCCAACCATTCCCATCAATCACTAAACTATGTCCCTCAGCACCTCATCCACCCGTCCCTTAAACCCCTCCAGGGAAGGTGAATCAACCACCTCCCTGGGCAGCCTTGGCCACTGCCCAATGACCTTTTCCATGAAAAATTTTTAACTAATGCCCAGCCTGAACCTCCCCTGGTGGAGCTTGAGGCCATTCCCTCTCGTCCTGTCCCCTGTCCCTTGGGAGAAGAGTCCAGGTCCCTCCTCTCAGGTAGTTAGAGAGAGCAATGAGGTCTCCCCTCAGCCTCCTCTGCCGTACAGTTAAAAATCATAAAGAAACACACGACAGGTAATGTGTGTGAGCCCCAAGCAAGCACAGAGCTGGGCAGCATCTATAAAGTGAGAAAAGCCACTTACTCTACAGTTCATGGGAGTCTCCTGCCACGACAGCTCAAGAAGCAAACCAAAAGAAGCAATCCTTGAAAATCCTCCTTATTCATATACAAAAGACTACAGGAAAGAACTTCTGAAAGAGATCTATGGATTTTTCAAGAATAAAACAAATAAGGAAAAACTTGAAGTCTATTGAAACGCTCAGAAAGTCACTGAAATGAGTCATTGTCTCTCTACAAGTACCTGAGAGGAGATTGTGGAGAGGAGGGAGCTGGGCTCTTCTCCCAAGGGACAGGGGACAGGACAAGAGGGAATGGCCTCAAGCTCCACCAGAGGAGGTTCAGGCTGGACATTAGGAAAAAAAATTTCAGAGAAAGGGTGATTGGGCAGTGTCAGAGGTTGCCCAGGGAGGGGGTTGAGTCACCTTCCCCAGAGGGGTTTAAGGGACAGGTGGATGAGGTCCTGAGAGACATGGTTTAGTGACTGATGGGAATGGTTGGACTTGATCCAGTGGGTCTTTTCCAATCTGGTTATTCTATGATTCTATGATTGTAGAAGTATTAAATTCCCCATTTCAGGACTTGATGTCAAGGGAACTGAATGCCTAACAATTTTTAAAATGCATGTTGTACTAAAGCAGGTATTGAAAGTGAAATTGCAGTTTTCAAAAGGAAAAACAAAACAAAACTTGAATTTTAAAGAGATCAAAGTAAACTTCTGGCACTTTTTACATTTGTTTTACCATAATGTAAACTACCACCAGAATGCTTAAAATCACCGTTTCCTAACAAATATTAACTCTTCTTGTGCATGCAAAGTAGACACAGTCTAGAGGAGAAAAACATTCAGAAGAGGGTAAATAGCCATAGAATCATTAAGGCTGGAAAAGATGGCTAAGCTCAACCAGTCCATCCACCAGCCCAACCCCACTGTGCCTGCTAAACCACATCCCCAAGGGCCACAGCCACATAGTTTTTGAACCTCTCCAGGGATGGAGACTGAACCACTGCCCTGGGCAGCCCCTATCAAGGCTTCACCACTCTGGCAGTAAAAGCATTTTTCCTACTATCCAATTTAAACTTCCCCTAGCACTACTGAGGCCACTACCTCTTGTCCTGTCACTTGGGAGAAGAGACCAGCTCCCACCTCACCACAACCTCTTTTTCCAGGAGCTGCAGAGAGCGATGAGGTCTCCCCTCAGCCTTCTCTTCAACAGCTTAAACAATCCCATGTTCCTCCTCCTAAGACACCAGAGCCTCATCATAAAAAACAACCACCATTTGAATGAAACCATCATTTTCTTCATGAAGAAAACTGGGTGGAAGAACAGGCAGCAGGGCAGCACTACTCACCCCAACAGCGCTCAGTTAACTAACACCTCACCCTTCCTAAGCCTGAACCTCTTCTTGTACACAACAATTTAATCGTTTAATCTTAATTGTGTGGTTCAGCGTGTGTTTAAACCATGTTTTCCAAGATGCCCCATCAGCAGTACCACCACAGGGGTTAGGAAATAGGTCACGTCAGGGTTAACCACTTTAAAGGAAGATAATGTCGTGTGCCAGAAAAACATTCATCAACACAAATCAAGCAAGCTGTGATTTTCCTAGCAAACCATCCATAAATAACAGGCAAACAAAGAAACGGTGGTGATCTCAAACTGAAGTGCCTCTCATTTAAGAACAATAAACAGTAGCAGGTACCAAAAATACCTCTTTTTTTTTTTTTTGGTTTTCTTCTCTTCAAGCCCAACTCGAATTCTAACACGTGAAATACTACAATGGTAAAGCAGAGTAGATCACAGTCGTGGTAACTGTGAAGCTGCCTGCTAGAGTTCAAACCACTCCAAACAGACTGTCAAAGCTTCGTGAAAAAGGATCAATAAGAATGCCTGAATCTCTAACCTAACACCACCAGCCTGTCCAACAGGACCAGCAAGAGTAACCTCAGCTGATCTCAGAACCGAAAACAAAGCCTCTGCTGGCTCCCAGGGCAGCAGCAATTATTCTTTCCCTTAAAGGAAAGAAGGGGGAATATAGAACAGGAGAAAAATTAAATACAAGTTTCTAAACTCACCCTTTTATGCCTTGAACTGATCTATTCGTTTCCACTACATAAGGTATCAAATGCTTTTCCAGGCAGTTTCTTCCAGCAATCAGTGAGGGCTAATCAACAGATTTTGTTCTTCCCATCGTTGTTCGAATTTCACAATATTTTTATTATAAAACACACAGTTGGAAGGAAAAAAAAGGGCTTTCAACTCATTTTACAGGAAGACTTACATTATAATACCTATAGGGAAAAATGAAAGTGCCAGGATCTGCAGCTCCTTCAGGAAGATAAAGGCCCTGAAAGATGAAACTGTGGAGTGGAAAACCTCTGTCAGCACCAGAAGGGCCGGCAGGGCTGACTAGGAGGGGAGCGAAGGGAGGGGAATCCTCCTGAGCACAGCTCCTTTCCATCCAGCCGACTCCTTCAGCTTCTCCTGCCCTTCAGGTTTAACAAATAAACCAAAGCAGAGACTCATGGCGAGTGCAATCAGTCTTCTGCACAAAGTAGGGGAAGAGAAGCAACTGGGACTCGTAGAGGAAGAAAGTTGATTAAAACATCCCCTAGGATCCTTCAAATCCACAGCGAGCACACACAAGGGCAAGACCAGTATCTTCCAGTACTGAAAGGGGGCTGGGAAGGGGCTCCTGATCAGGGAGTGCAGGGATAAGTCAAGGGGGAATGGTTTGAGCTGTGAGAGGAGAGACTGAGATGAGATTTTAGGGAGAAGGGTGTGGGGAGACATTAGAGCAGCTTCCAGAGCTGAAAGGGGCTCCAGAAAAGCTGGGGAGGGGCTCTGGATCAGGGAAAGCAGGGATAGAATGAGGGGGAACAGTTTTGAGCTGCGAGAGAGGAGATTGAGATGAGATGTTAGGCAGAAATGTTTTGCTGTGAGGGTGGGGAGGCCCTGGCCCATGTTGCCCAGAGCAGTGGTGGCTGCCCCATCCCTGGAGGGGTTCCAGGCCAGGTTGGATGGGGCTTGGAGCCCCTGATCCAGTGGGATGTGTCCCTGCCCATGGCAGGGGTGGGACTGCGTGGACTTCGAGGTCACCATTCTGTGATTCTATGAGCAGCAGCTAGAACTCCCTCCAGGCTGTGCAGGGAGAAGGCACCCAAGTGGGAGATAACTGTGAATCATCCCCAAGCAGTCAATGGCTCATTACAGTTTCCTGAGTTATTTTATCCTTTAAATGCACTTACTGATGAAAAAGTTAAAAAAAAAAAAAACCAAACAAAAAAGCCCACATTTTCCTAGAGTCTGTAAGCAGAAAGCGTACAAGGAAAATGGCCTGGGCTTTTGCAGAGGCAGAGAGCACAGACAGGAGACGGCACAGCACCAACCGGAGCGAGAGCATCACCTGTTGAAAAAAAGGCATTTTCTCCTGCTATTCTGCTCACGGAGCCAGTCAGGAAGCAGCTTATTAACAAAAGCCTGAAAGCTCAGGGACTG
>WAAB01012058.1:23119-36153 GCA_013389865.1 Piaya cayana | reverse complement strand
AGTAAATGGATAATTAAAGTTTCCAGAGCTATTTTATCCTTTAAAAGAACTTAATGAAAAAAAAGTTAAAAAAAAAAAAAAAACAAAAAACAAAAAAGCCCACATTTTCCTAGAGTCTGTAAGCAGAAAGTGTACAAGGAAAATGGCCTGGGCCTTTGCAGAGGCAGAGAGCACAGACAGGACACGGCACAGCACCAACCCGAGCGAGAGTATCACCTGTTGAAAAGAAGGCATTTTCTCCTGCTATTCTGCTCACGGAGCCAGTCAGGAAGCAGCTTATTAACAAAAGCCTGAAAGCTCAGGGACTGGCAAGAACAGAATGAAGCAAAATGCTTCATACTTGCATGAAATATTTCTGCTCACCTCTCAAAACCACTTTTCAAAGCGTAATTAAGCATTTCAACATCCCCGAGAGCTACATAAACAGCAAGTATTTCAGTTCTACCCATAAAACAAAGCCAAGGAAGGGAAGTAATTTGGTCAGTCACAGCAAATTTTGAAATTCAATATCATTTTGATCCTTAAAACACCCAAGCTCCAGACTATAACTCTTGTTAAGGATGGAAAACTTACAATAAAAAGTAGACAAGTTAAGAAGGAAAACGTGTGGATCAGACGTTACTCAATCTGTGTACGTGAAGTTTTCCAGCCCTTCCCAACAAACATGTGCTGTAGTACAAACTGTCCGGGTGGATTTAACACAAGCACCTGAACAGTGCCAGCTGATGCTCCAGAGACAGCAAAGCTGGGCTTGATTTACCACTTAGAGTAAAATTCATGCAGAAAAGAAAAGCAAACAAGTTGCAAATACTTATTTGAAATGCTGAGGGCTTCAGAAAGTTGAAGAACCAGAGAAGCGGTGGCTGCCCCATCCCTGAAGGGGTTCCAGGCCAGGTTGGATGGGGCTTGGAGCCCCCGATCCAGTGGGAGGTGTCCCTGCCCATGGCAGGGGTGGGACTGGATGGGCTTTGAGGTCCCTTCCAGCCCAAACCATCCCACGATTCTATGAAAAAGGTACAAAAATTATAAGCCAGAAAATGGAAAAGATGCGAGGAAAGCTTTCACTGGTTCAGCAAACCCCAAATTCTGACTTTTGTTAAAAGATTATAACACAATTTAAGAACACAACACGCACAGACAAGAGTTCTGGTGGGAGCATTTTTAATGCCTCCCAACTTTTACCAGTCAAAGATCTGACTCATGACATGACTTACTCCCATCTGGCTCACATGGGCTATGGTAAAACACACCCTATTAGACTGAAGGGCTTAAAAGTTGTATTAAAAAATGCTATTTTGGCTGCTGCTGATGAGCATGCGAACTTGGGAGAGGAAAAGGAAAACGATTCCGTTTTACAGGATCAGTTGAAATTCCACGAGAAATAAAATTCTGCATATTCTGTACTGATAACAGCCAGACAAGCACAGGTTTTGCTCCAGAAACACTTCAGTAAGTTTATCAACCAGAACCTGGTTCAGTGCCCGGTGTAGGAAGGTTAATTGTTGACTCAGTTAAGGAACGTGGTACAGAATTCAGCACTGTACGTACAGAAAACTGCCGGTTAAAGGCTCTTTGGGCTGTTTGCAGCGAGCGCTGGAAGCGGCAGCCGCAGATACACAGCTTGAATCACAAGCAGAGAGTGACTGACAGGCTGAGGAAATGGCAGCTTCAGAGAAAATGGCAAAAGAAGAGTTCTGGGTGCAGAAACAGGCAACATCAGCTGCAAGAGGGAAGCAGCCAGTGGCCACGAGTGAAGGGGAGACACAAATGGTAGTAAAATCGGTTGCATCGAGGAGCTTGGGCAGCAGTTGGAATATCACAGACGTGGCGATAACACGACCGTGTCCGTGTGCTTCTCCCTCAGTGCTCAAAAGAAACAGGACTTGGATTTGCATCATAGAATCATAGAACAACCAGGTTGGAAGAGACCCACCGGATCATCGAGTCCAACCATTCCTATCAAACACTAACTCATGTCCCTTAGCACCTCGTCCATCCCTCCCTTAAACCCCTCCAGGGAAGGTGACTCAACCCCCTCCCTGGGCAGCCTCTGCCAGTGCCCAATGACCCTTTCTGTGAAATATTTTTTCCTAATGTCTAGCATAGGATGTCTAGCATCGTTCAAACTCACGTGGGGAAGCACGGCCTGTTTTCCAGATGGATAATTAACAAAATCCAACACATACGCCAAGTTTTCCTTCAAAACACAACGTGAGAGTGCCGAGTCCCAGGAACTGGCTTTATCCACAAGTCAGAATGCTCCTCTCGCAGAAATGAAACTTCCAACACAGACGCTATTTTGGCAACGGGAGATCAGGGAAAAGCAAGAAAACTCTGACACCAAGTGTCATTAATACTCAGTTTGGAGTTCTTTTGATAAAACAGCTTCATTCCATTAAAAAACCCCTATGCTATTCCATGAATCATAGAATCATAGAACAACCAGGTTGGAAGAGACCAACCGGATCATCGAGTCCAACCATTCCTATCAATCACTAAACCATGTCCCTCAGCACCTCGACCACCTGCACCTTAAACCCCTCCAGGGAAGGTGAATCAACCACCTCCCCATGCAGCCTCTGACAGTGCCCAATGACCCTTTCCGTGAAAAATTTTTTCCTAATGTCCAGCCCGAACCTCCCCTGGTGGAGCTTGAGGCCATTCCCTCTCATCCTCTCCCCTGTCCCTTGGGAGAAGAGCCCAGCTCCCTCCTCTCCACAATCTCCTTTCAGGGAGTTGGAGAGAGCAATGAGGTCTCCCCTCAGCCTCCTCCAGGCTAAACAACCCCAAAAATATAATGAAAAATAATCTAGCTGGTAATAGTTAACAGTGCAGTGTCAGGGAGATCTAAGGAAGATTTGCAGCAGTCTTAGATCCTCCTGATGTCTGGGCAAAGACATCTGGGCACTGCCTGCAAAACAGTGTGTGGAGCTGGGGGTCAGCAGGAGTGTTTCTCCTAGATGAACTGTGGAGTAAGTGGGAAAAAGAAGAAAAAGCAGCCTGCAGATAAACAACAAAATAATTTTAGGATTTCTATCGACAATGTAAACCAGAGCTAAATGTGTGTGGTCCCACCACTCTGCTACTTTTCCCCTGAACCTTGAGGACATCAAATGAAATTGCAAGTCACAGGGTTCAAAAGAAACCACATGTTGTGTTTCTCTGTGTAACAGAGTAAACCTGCAAAACTCTTTGCTGCAGGTGTCAGAATTTTCAAAATAACAAACAGCTAAATTTATGGAGGAAAAATCGAGTGAGCAAAGTTAAAGTTAAAAGCACTGGCACACCGTCCATCCAGGGGCCACAGAATCACTAGGTTGTTAAAGACCACAGACGTGCCGTTGCCCGTCTCTCTCCGGATACATCCGTCTCACACTAGGGACACTACATTCTGTTTCCCTGTGCCCTCAGACGCTCCTCTCTACTGACAGAGCACACTATGTTGTATTATCAGGCCGTATTTCAAGTTTCTTATCTTTTAAGTGGGCAAGAAGAATCCCATTGCATGGCCCCAAGCCACTCCTCGAATCGCAAGGGTAATAAAGCTACTGAGGTCTTAATTCTCTTTGACAGGGCTACATCTCGGGTCAAAGAGCATTTGCTCTTGCAGGCGCAGATCAATATTATCTCTACTCAGTCTGCCCACAGTTGTTCCGTGCTCCGCAGACACCTCCTGGGAGCAGGGAGATAAAGTGGCAGTAGCTCCCTACACGAGCCTAGAAACATCCAGTACATTCAGCCAGGAAGCAGAAGGCTCAGTTTTTATTTCCTAGAACTTAACTGCCTATAAAACCACATTAACGGTTACCACAACAGACAGGCCCAGCCACGACAGGCTGCCACCTCGGCACACGCTCCCAGCTGTAAAACTCCTCAGGAGCTGGGTGAGGATGGACAATAATCCATGAGTCCGGAACACAGGAAGGACATGGAGCTGTTGGAGTGAGGCCAGAGGAGGCCACGGAGATGAACTGAGAGCTTGAGAACCTCCTGTACGAGGCCAGACAGAGAGTTGGGGTTGTTGAGCCTGGAGAGGAGAAGGCTGCAGGAAGACCTCAGATCAGCTTCTGGAGCTGCAAGGGGCTCCAGGAGAGCTGGGGAGGGGCCCTGGATCAGGGAGGGCAGGAATGGGATGAGGAGAACAATTTTCAANGCCCATGGTAGGGGTGGGACTGGATGGGCTGTGAGGTGGATGGGCTGTGAGGTCCCTTCCAACCCAAACCATTCTGTGATTCTATGATGAATCCATACCTATACACAAGGTTTGTCGAACAGCGTGAACCCACCCCTGTCACTACACAACTAGAGCCGACCATGCAAACAGGTTTCCCCAGGGAAGAGAAGCCCTCAAAAAGCAAATCAAGGGAAAGAGGAAAATGAGAGGCTGTGCTCTCCTGGGTTTTTTTTCTCTTCTCTCCCTGTGTCCCTCTCCATGGCTACAACACGTGGTTCCAAGCTCACATTCCATACCTTCCAGCCACGTTCCAAGCACACGCACCACAATTTGCATTGTTAACATCGCAAGTTACATGCAAATAACTACGGGGGTGGAGAGGCGAGCAAAGACACAGCAAAGGAACTGCTCTTTTGAAATGGAAATATTATTAAGGCTAGCAGAATCACTCTTCCCCACTATTTTCCCCCGGTGCGATGCCGCACATGTGGAATTTACTCTAAAAATCTTAAAAGCCAATTTTTAAGTGAATAACGGCGCGAAGCTGGCACAGAACCCAACGATCCGCCTGAAGACCCAGAGCGGGTGCGAGAGCTGCAGCCCGGACCCCCCCAGCCCCCCTCAACCCCCGGGTGGAGAAGCAAGAGGAAGAGGAGGACAAGCCTCTCCCCACACAGCACGGGACGCCCAAGGGGAGGAAGAGGAGAGATGGGGGGTCGAGGAAGAGGGGGACGGGGGGAGGAATGCGAGGAAGGGGGAGGAGGGATAGGATGGAGGAAGGCGAAGGGGAAGAGGGGGAGGAAGAGGAGAGGGGGGGGGGGGGGAAGGGGGGGAGGAAGAGGGGGACGGGGGGAGGAATGCGAGGAAGGGGGAGGAGGGATAGGATGGAGGAAGGCGAAGGGGAAGAGGGGGAGGAAGAGGAGAGGGGGGGGGGGGGGAAGGGGGGGAGGAAGAGGGGGACGGGGAGGTTGAGGAAAGGGGGGGCGAGGAAGAGGGGGACGGGGGGAGGAATGCGAGGAAGGGGGAGGAGGGATAGGATGGAGGAAGGCGAAGGGGAAGAGGGGGAGGAAGAGGAGCGGGAAGAAGGAGAGGAAGAGGGAGAGGAAGGCGAGGAGGAGGAAGCAGACGTCCCCGCAGCCCTTACCGGCCGAGGGCGGCCCGGCGGGTCACAGGCCCCGCACCATGGCCCCGGCGCGGAGGAGACGCCGCCGCCCGGACACCGCGCCCGCCGCTTCCGGGAGCGCGCGGCCCCGCCCCCTCCCCCCGAGCGCCGACGGCGGCCGCGCAGGGACAGACTTACTGCGGGGGCGCAATGCGCGGACCAACCACCGCTCCCAACATTCGAACCCCTCTTCATAGAATCACAGAATCACCAGGTTGGAAGAGACCCACCGGATCATCGAGTCCAACCTTTCCCATCAAACACTAAACCATGTCCCTCAGCACCTTGTCCACCTGTCCCTTAAACCCCTCCAGGGAAGGTGACTCAACCCCCTCCCTGGGCAGCCTCTGACAGTCCCCAATCACCCTTTCTGTGAAAATATTTTTACTAATGTTCAGCCTGACCCTCCCCTGTTGGAGCCTGAGGCCATTCCCTCTCGTCCTGTCCCCTGTCCCTTGGGAGAAGAGCCCAGCTCCTCCTCTCCACAACTTCTCAGGGAGTTGGAGAGCAATGAGGTCTCCCCTCAGCCTTGTCCAGGATAAACCTCCCCAGCTCTCTCAGCCTTCCTTCCTTATCTTCCTTCTTTCTCTTCCTTCTCTTCCTTCCACCCCTTCTTCCATTAAAAAGTACCCTGACATCTTCTGTTTTGGCACCTGATACCTAAAACTGTGCAGGGTTGAAATCAGGGAATCCTGGAATCATTGAGACTTCCGGGGCCCCCAAGCCCAGAGACCCTCAAGTCCAGAGCCTCTGAAGCTCTATTTTCCATTAAAAGCTATCCCAAACATCTTCTGTTCTGGTGCCCAACACGTAAAAATGTGCGAGGTGAAATCATGGAACCATTGAGAACCCGGGACCACCCCAAGCCCAGAGACCCTAGAGACTAGAGCCCTCAGGACCCCAAGCTCAGGTATTTCCAAACTTATCTTCCCTCCACTACTTTTTCCATTAAAAACTACCCAACATCTTCTGGTTTGGTGTCTGATACCTAAAACTGTGCAAGGTGAAATCATAGAATCGTGGAATCACTGAGCACCCCCACCCCGAGACACCCTGAGCCCACCCTGAGCCTGGCACATTCCCCTGAAGCCCCGAGACCCGTGGAATTTCTGAACCCCTCTTCTGTCCACCCCTTTTTCCACTGAAATCTATCCTGGACAACTTCTGTTTTGGAGTCCAATCCCTAAAAGTGTGCAAGGAGAAATCGTAGAATTATGGAACCATCGAGACACTTGGCCCAGGAGACCCAGGACCCAGACACCACCACCTGAGTCCGGAGCAACTCTCACCTCAGACCCCCTCAACCTCAGTGCCTTTTCAGCCTGGAGCCCCCCAGGACCTGGGATCCCCTCGAGCTCAGAGCCCCCCGATCCCAGAGCCCCTCTTAGCCAAGAAACCCAAAGCTCACCCTCTACTCCAAGACTGGGATGCCCAGAGACCATAGCCACCCCCAGCCCAGAGCCCCCATCAAGCCAAGAGACCCCAAAGCATGACTGCCCCTGGGGTGGCTGAGCAGCCCTTGTCTTTATTGTCACTTCAAAGTTGTGGTGAGCATCTCCAAACCTCTCCTCCCTCCTCCTTTTCCATTAAAGAGTATCTCCAACAACTTTTGTTTTGGTGTCCAATACCTAAAATTCTGAAAATCATAGAATCACGGAATCACTAAGATCAGAAAAGACCTGTCAGCTCATCTAGCCCAACCATCAAGCCCAGCCCCACATGTCTGCTAAACCACGTCCAGAAGTGCCACGGCCACGTTTTTTGAACCCCTCCAGGGATGGAAACTCCACCACTGCCCTGGGCAGCCTCTGCCAGGGCTTCACTACTCTTCCAGTAAAGGTATTTTCCCTAATATTCAATCTAAACCTCCCCTGGCACAACTTGAGGCCAGTTCCTCTTGTCCCACCACATGTTACTTTGGAGAAGAGTCCAGCACCCACCTCACCACAACCTCCTTTTCCAGGAGCTGCAGAGATCGAGGAGGTCTCCCCTCAGCCTTCTCTTCTCCAGACTAAACAGCCCCAAGTTCCTCAGCTGCTCCCAGAACCCCAGGGCTCCAGACCCTTCCCCAGCTTCATTCCCTTCTCCAGACACGCTCCAGCCGCTCAATGTCATTCTTGGAGTGAGGGGCCCAAAACTGAACCCACGATTCAAGGTTGAGAAATTCACAGTATTCAACTAGTTAAGACACTTGGCTTAACAGGAGGAGCCAGAATAACTACTTTTAATTACAGTGGAGTCCAAGGCAGAAGGAGGTATTCTCACACCCAGGGAGCAAGAAGCAGCGTGGTGACTCCAGGGGTGGGCTTTAAGGTCCTTTCCAACCCAAACCATTCCATGATTCCATTCTGTGATATTAGGTGTTGTGGCCACTATAACATGAGTTTCCAAGGTTTGGATCTTTCTTTATCTTAAACACTGCTGCTTCTCCCCTCAACCCTCTTCATCCTTTTTTTGAATCTCCTCTACAAGAGCACTAGCTACACCTATCAGTGCCTGTGACTCCTTACCTTAAGGACAAGACACCCAAGCCCCGAGAGAACACACATCAGAGTTTGCAATCATTGATAACTGGGTAGAAGAATTGATTTAATTTCATAATTCAGTTACGTGAAACAAAATGCACAGCTCAATTCACCAGTCCTACCCTGCGAAATACCTTCCTTAGTACAGCAAAAATCACCAGGGAGTTCACATGCAAAGCAGTAGCTCACAACCTAAGTTCTGATTCCTAGCAATGAGCTGCAGGGTCTTCACTTTCTGTAGCACCGAACCAGTCATGGGCTGTGGAAAAAAACCAAATCATTTCTGGTACTGCGACAGGCACCAAGGCACTTCAGCCTGTGTCCCTGTTCACTTTAGGAAAGCATTTCAGTGAAATCCTCTGGGTCACAAAGAACTTGCTCACAGATGCCGTTGCAGAATTTCTTGCATCACTGGGGTCTCTCACTGAACCTTATTCCCAAACTTCCCTGTGGGACCAGAGCATCTCTACGCCACAGCCGGGCAGACACTGGGGGGGTTCTGAGGAACTCTCTAATTAAAGCAGCACCGGGTCAGTACCAGCACCACCCTCCTTACCAGTGGGTTCTTCAGAACCAACCCAGCATCTGCTCAGCTTGGCGAGTAGCCCCTCACCACACCCCACACCCAGTGGCTTGCCCGGTCTGAGGTTTTAAACCCTGGAAAGACATTCCGCAGTTATTCCTATGGCAACTGAACTCCCTTACTTTTAAGCAAAACAGCTATTTACTTGTTTTACCTACAGACAGTATAATAAAATACTGACAAGGTCTTAAGGCAGTGGAGTTAGTCAAACAGTGGGATGCACGGTCCCAGAGAGCTGCTTGGGTGTTGGTACTACCCAGGCCACTCATGGCTCAGGTGAACCACTGCCGCTTGCTAACTTCGAGATCATACAATCTTAGAATGGTTTGGGTTGGAGGGGACCTCAAAGCCCATCCAGTCCCACCCCTGCCATGGTCAGGGACACCTCCCACTGGATCAGGGGCTCCAAGCCCCATCCAACCTGGCGCTGAACCCCTCCAGGGATGGGGCAGCCACCACTGCTCTGGGCAACCTGGGCCAGGGCCTCCCCAACCACACAGAAAAATATTTCTTCCCAAGATGTCATCTCAGTCTTCCCTCCCTCAGCTCAAAACTGTTTCCCTTATCCCTGCCCTCCCTGATCTGGAGCCCCTCCCCAGCTTTCCTGGAGCCCCTTTCAGCTCTGGAAGCTGCTCTAAGGTCTCCCCACAGCCTTCTCTTCTCCAGGCTCAACAACCCCAACTCTCTCAGCCTGGTCTCCTACAGGAGGTTCTCCAGCCCTTGGATCATCTCCGTGGCCTCTTCTGGACTTGCTCCACCAGCTCCCTGTCCTCCCTGTGCTGAGGACTCCAGAACTGGACCCAGGGCTCCAGGTGGGTCTCACCAGAGCAGAGCAGAGGGGCAGAATCCCCTCCCTCCCTGCTGGATCCATCCCACCTGCACTACAGGGATTCCAAATCTCTGAAGGATTTAGTTGGGGTGAGGGGGAACCCCCCTGCTGATGACAAGATAGCATATGAATAAGAGACTGCAGTTACAAATGCACCAAGGAGTTTGTTTTAAGCACTTAATCACTACCATTATCTTTCTGCTCAGATGAAGCCATTGTTCCCTATCTTGCCGCTTGAATGACCAGGAACTGTGTCTCCCAACACAGGGAATGCAGCTTTGTCACAAGTAGATTCACACTAATCATTAACAGCACAACAAAACCCAGGGATAGACCTTTAGGAACTCATTAACAAGAGAATAATGAACAGACTTTTATTTAAACATGGCAATTTACACAACAGCTAAATGTTTGCTCCCCCTTCCCCCAGAAAACTTGTGTACCTGGATAGCAGAATTAGCACCCAGTGTTTGTAAAGAAAATAAAGGTTGGTCAGATCCTAAGCAATGTGGGTGCAGTGATATGTGGATACACGAATAATCTGATTTCTTGTCATCCGATGAGCTCACCGGTCACCTCAGCAATGGAGCTCTGGGCACCTGGCTCTCTCTAGGTGTGCATAGTTCATAAGGCTGAATACATTGGACAAAAAGGGATGAATCACAGTTGTGGTCTGAAATTATTGCAGTGCAATTTATGAGAGCAGTGGTTCTAAAGCAGTGGAAGAGAATAAAGAGGTAGGTACTTTCCCCCTTGGTGGTAAGAATTTAACGCTGCTTAAGAGCAGCTCAAGCCAAGTAGCTGGATGTTCGATATCCCAGGTACACAAACAAGTCACGGCAGACTGGATTAACCGGAAGATATTTAAAATGATACATAAAATGTTTTGCTGGCATTAAAAAGTGACATTGTGAGAGGTTACTTTTTGTAGGATGAGCTAGTCTTAACTTGAAATACACTGATTAAAACTGCTAGTAACATAAAGCCCCATTTACCTTGATGTTCAATACTGCAGAGCAAGGTACCTACCGTTGCTTAAGAGGGGTCGCTACAGACCCAAAGACTGATTTTTTCATAAAAGAAAGTGCACTTTTCTGCTCAGAGCAATTGCTTGTGCTTCTTCTACAAAGCAGCCTCTACTTGTATGAACTAATTTATCTACCAGGATTGTCAAAAAAAAAAAAAAGCAACCAAGACCTCGCCCACCGATGGAAACTACTCAGTGATGCCAGAAAAAGGAAAACCACTGCTGGTGAAACTCTTGCACCACTCCCTCCCCACCCCCGTTTTGTGCCACATTACGCTATTTTTAATAAGAATATTTCCTTCCTTTCTGAAGCTCGTTTCAACAGCAGTAACATCAGCATTTCTGTGCCCCGGCTGGAGGCCAGCAGGACTGACAAAGCAGAGAAGCAGAGAGAACGCTTACGGGAAGAAATGTCGTATTTTAAATAGCTCTTCTTGTTTTTAC
This sequence comes from Piaya cayana, assembly GCA_013389865.1. Lineage (NCBI taxonomy): Eukaryota > Metazoa > Chordata > Aves > Cuculiformes > Coccyzidae > Piaya > Piaya cayana. The sequence continues at coordinate 25,409 of WAAB01012058.1, read as the reverse complement.
AGAGCAGGTTACAAGATGCGTGTCAAGTTTTCAAATCATAACAATATCCTCGGTCTGTAATTCATACCATCCGGCTCACCCCAACACTGACGTCGTACTTACCTTTATACTGCGATATGATTTAACTGAAAGGTGCCAAAATGAACACTCAGATATCATTTTCACTTATACATGCAGAGCTGAGACATTAGATTTTAAATCTATTTACAATTTTACATATATTACAATATATTTCAACCTTTACAGCTACAGGAGAAATTCAGACTAACAGTAGTAACTTTTGAATTCCTGCTAGAACTCAAAATTCTTGCAGTTAAACTGATGATTAAAAACAAGTAAGTGCATGCCTAGAAGGAAGCTTTTCAGGAAAGATGTCAATGGACCTAGTGTCGCTTAAAAATTACACCAGTTTGTGTAGAAAATGTAAATTCAGTTCAAAAACCCACAAAAGCCTAATAGAAACCTACTGGACTAAAATAAATACAATCCGTTACACTTAACCAAAAATGTACCTTTAAAAATCGATTCATTGAAGCTCATCTGATCTTTAGCCTTAACTTCCCTTCCCCAGCAGTGAGGACAAAGACGCTTTTTGAAGCTAACACTGACCATTATCCTGCATAGACCTGAGGCTGCAGCGGAGGGGGCAGCTTGTCATTCTCCACATTTTCAGAGTCAATAGCTGCTAAGGCTTGATTTTTTGGCTTTATTTCTAAGGGATATTTCTCAACAATATCTTGGACTTCCTTGGTAATTCCATCAGTCCAATCTATTAGGTCTTTCTCAAGCTTCTTGGCTTCACTGACGATTCTTTCCTGTCTCTCATTCAACTGAGATAGGAGGTCTAAGTTTTTGTACATTTGCTTTACACCTAGGCAAACGTCAGGTGAAAAATTCTCTGATTCTTGCTTCTTTGGGGATGTCTGACCAGTCATAAAGCGATCGAAATCTTCTTGGCTTAGATTTAACGACTGGGCATCCAGTTTTTCAATGAAGGCCACGGCACAGCACTACAAATGAAACAGAGTGTGAGTATCGCTGCACACTACACAGGCATGGAAACAGCTTTTATTTTCTCTCCTGCTGTTAGATCAGAACCGATCATTTTATTTAATGCCTCGATAGATTGGTCCTAAAGAGCCTTCCCAGACGCTAACTAGATCAAACTGTTGGCATGCCTCTCTTCTGAGTTAAAGACTCAGAGTATGATACAGGTGGATGACGCTTAGAATCATAGAATCACAGAACAACCAGGTTGGAAGAGACCCACCAGATCATCGAGTCCAACCATTCCCATCAATCACTAACCCATGTCCCTCAGCACCTCGTCCACCCGTCCCTTAAACCCCTCCAGGGAAGGTGACTCAACCTGCTCCCTGGGCAGCCTCTGCCACTGCCCAATGACCCTTTCTGTGAAAATTTTTTTCCTAATTTCTAGCCTAAATCTCCCCTGGTGGAGCTTGAGGCCATTCCCTCTTGTCCTGTCACTTCAGCAGAACAGAACAGACTCACTGGCTAACGTGCATTCCAGAGGGTCACTGCATTTTTGAGGTGAGAGACCAGAAAGAACATGACAGCTAGGCAAGAACATTATATTAATACTTAATAATCTGATCGGCAGAGATTTGTTATGCTCTTTATCCATTTTCTGCAGGAAGGAACATCAAATGCTCATCTTCTACTGAAAGGAAATTTTAATGCTCCAAGTATTTCATTCAATTATGTATTTTCCCTGTTTTATGATTAAGTGCAAAGAAGCCAAGTTCCTAATTGTAATTCTCTCTGATATAAACAAGCACACCAAACATTAACACCTCCTGCAGAGGCCTGTTTACCTCCACACATCAATGGCCAAGTTCTGCAGCCCCTTCATAGAATCAGAGAATCATACAACAACCAGGTTGGAAGAGACCCACCGGATCATTGAATCCAACCATATCTTCACAAGATAAAACTCTCATAGGCTTAAATGGGGAACTTTGCACCCACAATATCTGCACAGTCTGAACTCAAGATTTCAGGAAATACCAATCTCCTTACAGAATAACAATATACCCAAATTTTAGCATCAGACTGTTCAAATAAAGGGATTAATACTATAAAGAAAGCAAAGCACTGCCTGGTTTGGAAAGCAGAGAAGGAAGAAAGAGATATAAAGCAAAGGAGCTTGCTGTTTTCTAAGTAACTTCAACCACTATTTGAAAGACAGTTTTAATTTTTCTTCTGTGTTATGCAGCAGGTCCAGTAGGTCCAGGGAGGTTCTACTCTCTCTGGACTCAGCACTGGTGAG
>WAAB01012058.1:9570-23078 GCA_013389865.1 Piaya cayana | reverse complement strand
GGAATGGTTGGACTCAATGATCCGGTGGGTCTCTTCCAACCTGGTTGTTCTATGATTCTATGCTGTGTTTGCCTCTACTGGAAACTCCTACACCCAAATAAAAGATGATATTGTATAAAACACCATCGCTATCCCTGCACTTACCAGATTGGTGAAATAGTAGCCGTCTTCCCCCGTCATTAACCTGCTCGGATTACAGAAGCGTGTTATATACTGGATGTTAGACTGCAGGCGGGGTGGGTTTCCCTTCAAAACAATGTATATCAGTGTCGGCAGAAAGTCATCAGCAGAAGCTGGTTCATTTTTTGTGATTTTAATAGCATTAAATATATGCTTGCTGCACTTGGTGATGCATGCTAGCTTATCACGAGGGACACGCTTTGAATCCATTTCAATAATATCTGCAAGATAAAAAAAGTTTCAAATTATTAAAACTGTACTGGTTCCCCCTTCTATTGACGGCAGAAAATCATCTCTATGAACATGAGATCTGAAACGTGAAGCTATAAACATCAACTTCAATATTCACAAACCTGTAATTGCTTTCACAACCATATCCGAGACTTCAGGGATTTCCTCATTGACAGGAACACACAGCATTTGCGGAGTTACCCAGTGCAAAGCCCTGCGACAAGAAAAAAGGTTAAACCCTTCAGTGCTGGTAACGTTCAGGTGTTTGAAACCAGCTGCTGCTCGAATTCAACGGACAAGGAGTGCTTTGTGTAAAGGAGGCACTAGGCCAGTTACAAGCTGGTTTATTCCACTGAAGTCATTTATTTTCAGAACAAATATTTTTCTTTTTCTGCTATAATCTCACAAAAGCACATCAATTCATTTTCATAGCAGAATAGTTCCATTATTTCATTATTACACTTCATTATTAGTGGGAGGTGTCCCTGCCCACGGCAGGGGGGTGGAATTGGATGGGCTTTAAGGTCCCTTCCAACCCAACCCATTGTATGATTCTAGGATTCATTCCTTTCACTTCTTGAATAAGTGGGTTTAACTGTTCCTCGTTAAAAAACTTGCCATTATGGTTGGACTTGATATCCTGGAGGCTTTTTCAACCTGCTGATTCTTGTTTTGTATCTACAGCAGATTTTTAACATGCTTGATTCCGAGCTCATTCACAGGACTGTGGACTTTACAAATATTTCTCTTTCAGACTCACCTGATTCTCTTTTGGACAGCAAGATCTTTCTTCTCATCATCAGTCGTTTCAGGGCAAAAGACATATTTATACTGCCGAGTCATGATATATTTTTCAATCTGATCCATTGCCTTCTCAACTTTTTCAGGGGGCACTGAAAGGCACAAATACCGCCCCAACTGAGTAAATAAAGTACCCACGGGTGCTCGGAAGTTTTAATAGAGTTCGGTCTAACTATTACTGGATCAGTACTACTGTCTTGAGCCAGCTGGAGTTAAAGAAAAGACACGCTAAGAGTATTTTTCTTCTCTATAGCCGAAATAAAAATCTAATGGTGAGGACACCAAAGCACGTGCGCAGGTTCACAACAGAATATATTCCTTTAGCACATCCAACACACAAATTGGGTTCAGCTGCTTGGAGCTTACAAGACTATTTCTCGAAAATTCAGTGTCTGAGAATAAATCCAGCAAGATCTCTCAAGTCCTCTGTTCGTGTTTATGGCTAAAAATGTTCTTCTGTATGTTTAAGCCATTCCACTTGCACACCAGGTGCATAAAAGCAGTTCTCAACAGCAAGAGTCCCGCTCACTGGCTTCCTGCGCATTACAGCATACGATGGGGCCTGCAGCCTGTTAACTGGGTTGAGGCTCCACATCCAACCTCAGCTTTGAACAAACAGTATTGAATTTAAAACAGGAAATGAAAACCATAGAACCACGTTTAACTGAGAGTTTAAGAAAACCCTGTAAAAATCAATAACTCAGACTGCAAAACTTTATAGAACGGCTGTGGGAAACAGATCTAACTAGGGCACTAGAAGTCGTGAACAGCATTTCTGAAACCTGGCTAGGAGTGCTTCGTTTTTACTTGCAAATACAAGAGGCTTTATCCTCAAGTTTTTACTTTTTTCAGCAGTAAGACGTGAGGAAGAGCAACGTGATACCTTTCCAACGCGTCTGCAACTTCTCTGCTACGTTCTGGTAGAAGTCCTGGGCACACTCTGATTGCTCCTCAATACTTAAGTCCTGCAACAGAAAACTGATTCAGTTTGCACGCGCAGAAGAAAAGGCAGCAACGTCTCCAAGTGTTTTGGTTTTGATTAAGGAAAGCGTCTGGCTGCAGTAACAGTCTGAGAACGCAAATATGTCATCAGGGGTGTTTACATTGGCGAAACTATTTTGAAAAATATGAGAAATGGAGACATTTTGGCTCTTTAACATCTGAAAGACGTAGGTTTGTTTGCAGAACAGATGTATGTGATGTGTATGTGAATTGGACAGGTGCAATGCCATGTTCTCCAGGCACATCCCTGAGGAACAGTGACAAGTTAACAGAGCTTAAGCCTGTTCCCAATTTTGTGTCTATAGCTTTTCAGAAGTTATATACAGTGTACCAAAACCCCCAAGAATATCTCTACAGTAAACACTTCTAGTGATAAAGACACTAGCAAATATATTCAGAATGGCAAAACAACACTGGCTTTTGAGCATTGACTGAACAGCAAAATGGGGGCTGAAGGGTTAAAATGAATTTTACCAATCAAGTCAGTTCTCAATATTAATGGCAGCGTTAAACTATACATTAAAAAATGGAGAGCAAACAGTCTCTCAATCATCCAAGGCAAAACCCCAAGGCAGTTCCCCTGAACACAAAGCCCCAGTTCTGATGCAAAGGTTGCATTTTAAGCCTAGTTTCTGTGTAGCAGTGAATTTCATATTTTGAGAAAGATTTCTTTTTGACTGGCACAAACTATCAAGGAAACAGGCAAGGAGAGAGGGCCTTCAACGTTTATAACCAATAATCATAATATTTCCACAAACCCTACGCTCAGAGTGAATCAATTCAAAAAGAAAAAAAACCTCCATGCTGTTTTTTCAAAGCGGAGGGTGTGCAAGATTCCAGCAAAACTCCCCTTAATTTCCAGCCGACTCCTGACTCATTCCAACTGTAGGTGGCACTGCAGGCACATTAATATTTCAGGAACATTAAATTTTTTATAGGGAGGCTGAAGATGCAACCTTTATTCTGTATTAAATCAAGGTTCAGTCAAGTTCCTCTTCCCCAAAGAAAAGGGGGGTTGATACTATAACTCTGTAGACTTACTGTATCTATGAGACATTACACAACAAGGTTTTAATTTCCACAAGTCATATTCATCTAGAAAATCAGTTTTTTCAGTAGACATTTGATTTTTCAAAACTGATTTATTCAGGATGCAAAGGAAAGTTCTCTCAAGATACTTGAGATACTGGGCTCAGAGGATTTCTTCGGTCATATCCCCTACCAAAAAGGAAGGAATTCAGAGTTTAAGACCAGTACTGGNTTCAGGCTGGATATCAGGAAAAAAATTTTCATGGTAAGGGTGATTGGGCACTGTCAGAGGCTGCCCAAGGAGCGGGTTGAGTCACCTTCCCTGGAGGGGTTTAAGGTGCTAAGGGACATGGTTTAGTGTTTGACAGGTAACGGTTGGACTCAATGATCTCTTCCAACCTGGTTGTTCTATGATTCTATGAAAGTGTTTCAGCTGCAGGCTCCTGTATCCAATATATATACCCAAACTGCTGGAAAAGCAGCAGCGTTTTCTCCACTTCTCCCCAATTTCCTCATTTTCCTTACATAAAAAGCATGCAAAACTTACCCTTTTGTGGTTCATCGTGTCCAAAAAGAGCTTACACTGCTTATAGATATCTTGTCCAGGTTTATGATATGTCTTGAGAAATTCTATGAACTCCTTGGACACTCGATCTGTCTCGATGCTAGCCTGCCTGTTTATAGAAGGGCTGGGAGCCTTGGCTTCTTGGATCTCTGCTGGGAGAAGTTGTGCACGTCAGATTAGCTCTTTCACACTGATGGATGAATTCAGGAAGTGTTTGACACATATTAAAATTTCAGGTTGTTTTTCTCTCAACTGTGCAGGTGAATAAGCATTTATTTCTCAAGCTTTACCAGTGAAACGCTGGATATTTATTAAACAGAACTCCAGAAAACTGAGTATTCCACTGAAGTGAAACATTTCTAGCCACGTCCCCATGTGCACTAATGGCCTTTTTGTATTAGCAGATCGCTGTAGCATGGGGTTGTTTTGCGGTTTCTTACGTTTTCATCCCCAGGCAAGGGGATTTTCATCTCCAAACAAGGTCAACAAGCTCCAAACAAGCTTCCAGATGGGATTCTGCAGCAGTTTAAGGGAATGGAATAGTCCCTTTCCCATTCTCCCTCACCTGTACATTCCTGCTCCTTTGCTTGAACCAACACAAGTGTGGATTCCCCTAATTCACGAGCAGTAGCTCGGGGCAGTGAGAGATCAGTGCTTCTCACGGGGTTATTTTTAAGCTGCACCAGCTCCCCAAACTGGTTTCCTAGCAGGGCACAGGAGCAGCAGCACAAGACAAGGGAGGGGAGCAGGAGGCTGGAGCGGATGCAGCCGCCGTTCTCTGGCCGGGCAGCAGATACACAGAATCACACCCGCAGGGTAAATGTGACCTTGGCCATTTGTGTTTCAGCAAGAGCAGAAGCACCACATCTATTCCACGAAGAGTTTGCTTGGCACTCAAGAAAGAGGTGGGAACACAAACCGCACACAGCACTGGATGCAAGTTTATACAGCTGCAACCACAGGGTCTTTCCACAGAAACACATCGGATTTTCCAAGGTACACGCTGCATGTTAATTATACTGATTCGATACCTTCACCACCCACGTTTAGGTCACCCACCTTTCAACTTGCCAGCCAACACTGTTCAAATGAAGGATTGAATAGAGATGATGTAAATGAACATGACGAAAAGCAAGCAGCAAAGAGACAGAAAACATGAAAATATCCATGATCAACATGATACAAACGCAGCTTGCAATCTGCAAACACTTAACATGCACAACAAAACAACCCTTGGCTCAAGCAGCACACATGCAGAACTCCAAAATCAAAGCAAACGAATGGGATGAGGATATTTAAACTGGGATGCAGCCTAGGGAGGGGGTTGAGTCACCTTCCCTGGAGGGGTTTAAGGGACGGGTGGACGAGGCGCTGAGGGACATGGGTTAGTGATTGATGGGAATGGTTGGACTCGATGATCCAGTGGGTCTTTTCCAACCTGATGGTTCTGTGATTCTATCATTTGAGCTTGAGGTAGATTATCAGAGGTAGTTTTCTTTTTGTTGTTATTTGCTTTTAAAGAGATCATAGAATCATCACTGTATGAAATTCGAAGTTGTATGATCCAGTGACTAACAACTATGGACCAAAGACTCATGAGGGCCTCCACGCTGCAGCAGAACCTTCCCTGGACAATTTGGTCAGGTGCCATTAGAACATTTCTGGTCGTCAAGTGATAGGAATGGAAAATATTTTACAAATATTTACACTCCAAGTGTAGTAACTGAGACAGAAAGCGCCAGTCAGTCTCTTTTCTGTTAGACAGGAACACTTTTTCCAGAGAGGATTTCCCCCAGCCTCCTTTATATCTTTATACCTAAGATTCAAACGGGAATGCCCGCACAGGATTCCAGCAGAACAGCAACCAGCACTGCCTGTTGATCTAAACTGGTCACATTTAACATGACATAGCCAGTAAGAAGAGAGTTTTGAAGTAATAAACACAGCAAGTCCCCCTTTGAAAGGGTCGAATTAGATATCTTTTCCACAAATGCTCACTTCATTTCAAAGAACAGCTGAAGGTTTATTTACTCATTTCAACAGTGATTTCACTGTATTAAAAGAATAATGAACCTCATTCTGCTCTCTGACCTTAAGGAATATGATTTTTTCAGTCATGAGTTTAAAACAGAGTATTTTTTAGTTACTAGAGAGATGCAGTCAGCTGAAGCAGATCAACGTTAATGTAGGCATAGCACAAAAAGGAAAGTTCAACTGAGCTGTCTTTAATGAGTCCCGCCAAGTGACACGCAGTCACTCAGAAATGCTGTAAATTTGTTCATCTCTGCATTGAAGTCCTGATTTAAGAGAAATGAATCTGTATAATACGTCTTGGTTATTAAGGACTGCAGGAACAAATGTACTTACAGCAACAAAATATTTTTTAGCTTTGTCATGTATTCTAAAAGGATTAAGTCTAACTAAAAAGAAGTCGATTAGAGAACAAATTCCATCTGAACAAGTTAAAGAGAACCTGGCAGAGGAGACAGGCTAAAAAGAAGAGTATGGGAAGAGTTAAGAAAGGGTCACCTTTACAAAGAATAAACACTATTAATATTAAAATGTTTCTCAAGGTATTCTATGAAACGCTAGTTGCCACAGCAGAAAATCAACACTCCAGTGACTCACTATGGTTGTGCCACGGTCATGGATCTGAGGCCAAGCAAAGAGCATTTAAAAAGTGCCGTCATGTGCTCTTCCACACACGCACTCACCTTCTTGGTAGAAGTGGCAAATAACAAATGTACCTCTTCACATTTCTTTGGTCAGAAGAACACAGCAGAATTGCAAACAACTACCACAGGACAACGTCCTGAAGCTGTTTGCATCAAGGGTTTTGGCATCCTTTTGGTTTGAATGAAACCAGTACGACTTCTCCTGATTAGAAATTGTCTTTGATTCATGTAACAAACATCCAGAGATGTTATGAGAACACACGATTTCTCAGTGTAACCTATAACACTGAAGCAGTTTCAGCTTATAATCAGATTTATAATGGTTCCCTGCAATGACTTTTTGATAAAAAGATTCAGCTACTTCTTACAAAACCCGTATTTTTTGGAAGCTGCAGAGCCCTTCAGCTGTCACGCTAAGGCAGAGCTCAAAGCTGCAGCTTTATCCTATATGCTCCCTACCAAAAGGCAATGAATTAGTTTAGAGGTTCAGGACGCTAGACTTGCTTCTTTTTCTGTCATCTTCATATTCCACAGCACATGTTAGAACTGGCACAACCCTAGTTCGCATTTCGCAAAGCCCAACTAAGAAGTAAGCTCACTAAAACTGAGCAGACAGCTCGCTCAGGCAGGCTGTACCTCATTACCTTCAGTAGGGGAAGCCAGTTCCCAGGAGGGAGTAAAAATCTCCTTCAGATCCCTGAGAATGTTATCAGCATTGCGCTCCCTCCCAAGCTGTCCTTGCTTAACGATTTTCTCTTGAGCCGCTGAAATAAATGCAAAAGCAAGCGAGACACCGAGAGCAGAAGCACGTCAGGAGAGAAGGTGAAGGGGATAAAAAAAAAATATGGAAAATCAGACAAATGAACGTAAAATAAGTGTTTAATACATAGCTGAGTGCCTCACTTAGCCAGCTGCTCCCCATGCACCAACACCAACTCTAAGATGAAATTCAGACACATTTAAATTTCTCATTAAGGAAACGCATCATCTATAATGCTTGGAGACATTCATGGTGCTGCTGCTTCTGGAAAGCCTCCTCCACGGTCTAGCATTTCCCATTTTTGCCCATGTCAGCTCTCGCTATGCAAAGCCATCGGCGCCATTAATCATTCTTTCTTGTCACACATACTGTAGAATAAACACTGAGCCAACCACAAACTCGGTATTCACAACCCACGTGTGAAAGGAAGCTTGTAGTGTTTATGCATGTTTATTTTCATTTAAAGGCACCCTGCCTTTAATTTCAGTTTTCCTCTTAAAGCTGTTGATGTGAAGGTATCGGGTGATGCTGGCACGTGATATCAGCACTTCCACCACGCTTAGGTAGACCAGTCTGTTCCAGATAACTTTAGTGGAAGAACTCCTGTACGATTAACACAGCCACAGCCATGGGTTTAGAAGTGCACTGTGCTACTGAAAGGATTGCTTAGCTTCACCCAAAAGCTAATGTTTCCCTGTGTTTTCAGTAAAACTTGATATATTGCTCTCTAGAAGCATCATTAATCCAGCTTTTTAAAGTCAAGCCACAGAGCGTTTCACTGCCTTTCAGTACAACACATCTATCAAAAGCACTTTTTAACTTAACATGTTGTACAGCAAAGGAGAAAATTACCCTTCTTAGCTCCCGTTCTGGAAGAAGCCGTGAAGAACTTCTTCACAGTGGTGACCTTCCGGGTTTTCTCATTGGTTTTCTTTTCTTCAAACTTTGAAAAGGTCAGTGACTGCGCCCCTTGGGTGCTCTGGCTGCTGGCATATGCTTCTTCCTCCTCACGCTGGAGCCTGGAATTAAGAAAAACACAAGTATAATTTCAGCGCTTAAAACTAGAAAAATAAGCTAATTTCCTGCGTAATGACTAATGACTCATTTGCCATGCTAATTCTCCTCTCTGCCTCGCTTCATTTCTAGCTTCCCACCACATCTCCCTTCACTACATCACGTCCACTCTTTCCATAGAATCATAGATTCATAGAACAACCAGGTTGGAAGAGACCCACTGGATCACCAAGTTCAACCATTCCTATCAAGCACTAAACCACGTCCCCTATGTCGCAGTGGTGCAAGCGAGGGAAAGCTGAAGATGGCCAGGCAGGATTAAACAGTAAGGTCAAAAGGAAGGAGACTGAAGTACAATCACAGTCACCTTCCTTTTACGTTGCAGTCCTGAATTCTACAAAGTTAGCGTGGAGGGGGAAGACCCTGGGAGCACTTCCAATTGATTAAGTTGCCTTCCTCTCCATATCATGTTCCAAGCTTCACCCCCTTTGGCCACAGACAGTCCTATGCCACGTTACTGAAGACAAAACCCATGGCTCGCAGCGGAGGAAGTGAAACACCCTGTCACAACCTCAGAAACAGTCTGGGAAATAGATTATTGTCATAATTTGCATATATGCTTGCTTGAATGAATGAGGCGAAGCACTCCACTGCGACACCAGTAGGTGTGTTGCAAAGACCAAGCCCATCTTCTAATCCACAAGTAAAAAGAAGGAGGGAAGGCAAACATTCCTCAGTGCCTCCTTTTCTTCTTATGCAGGAGGAATAAAATGGGTTAAATTCTATCGATCTTCAAGATGTTAAAAGGTTGAACAACTTTCTTTAAACATCCATCCAGCTCAGGAGGGGCTACAGGCAGTCTGGTCTTTATCATCTCTTCAATTGTGCCTTATTGGTGCTGTCAAGCCTGTCAGACAATCACAGCTCATCCAGTCCTTTAGCACCTCCCCACTGAACAGTTACTTATTAAAGAATTCCTCAAATGCTCTGGTTTATTGTATGCAGACTTTATAAGCCTGACAGCATAACTATCTTCTGCAATAATACTGAAGCATTTGTTAACTCTTTAAGCCAACTTTATGGCAGAGGAAAAACTGACATGTAAGAAAAAATAACGAAATTACTCAGGCTTGGATGCTTTTGGGCTTAACCTTGCAGTTTCCAAGAACAACTCCAGATCAAATCAGTAGTTAAAATGTAAAACCATTGTGCTGGCCACATTCAAGACAATAAAGGCAGTTTCCAGAGGCAGAGGTATTTTAATCAACATTTTCACTTCCACCCCTCTAATTGCTAGGTAGACTTACAGATTTCAGTATGCAAATTAGGTCAAAGTATTTGTTGAGAAGTTGGGGAGGTGTTTATTTTTGTTACTTCACAGACTTTGACTGAAACCTCTTCAATTAGAATATCATAAATATTCATCTTTGCATCAAAAGGAAGACTTTAATTCCTGCTGGAAAGGTCAAACCTGAGAACTTAATGATGCAACTGAGCCAGAGCAAATAGGACTAGAATGGAGAAGACAGGAATAGTATTTAGTGAAGTCACTCTGCTGTAAAGGATGAAGGAATAAAGAGGGCTCTTTACCGCTCTGCCAACTCCCAATCCTCCTGGATCTGTTTCTGCCTGGCCTTATGGTATTCCTCTCTCCAGCACTTGGAGCAAAATCCTTGCCAGGCAGGATTGCCATAGTAACCACATCCCTTCTTGCACAGTAGCTCCGACTGATCAACGTGGATTCCTCTGCGCTCAGATTTCAGGTTCATTTTCTCCCTGTTTAAAGAGAAAATGGTTAAAGACAGAGCCATGAGAACAACCTGCTAGAGATAATTCCTTTTGAAAGCTTGTCCTTTCAAAAGAAGTCACCTGTTTGAATTATTTAATAGTTCCATAGCAACAAAATTAAAGGGAACAGGAGGAAGGGCACAGTTATACAACCACACAGCCGACAGCCAACTGCAGCATTAGCATGTGTTTGCATAGTTTGACCTGCAAGCAGCACTGCCAGCTGGGCTGGAAAGCAGACGAGCAGTACCAGTCGCACAGCTCCGGCCCCATGTGGGAAAAGGGCATAAGACTGATCTCAGCAGCACATTGTTGCAAGGGAGGGAAAAACAAATACAGGAGGTTACAGTCAGCACCAAAGAGAAGTAAACTGAGCAGGAGACAAAATGTGAAAAGGTTCGGATTCAGGTTGAGATGGCCTCTGCCAGGAGTCACACTTGGTGGGACCTCAGCACAAGAAGGATGTTGAGGCTCTGGAGTGAGTCCAGAGAAGAGCAACGAAGCTGGGGAAGGGGTTGGAGAACAAGAGGAGCAGCTGAGAGAGCTGGGGGTGTTTATCCTGGAGAAGAGGAGGCTGAGGGGAGACCTCATTGCTCTCTGCAACTACCTGAAAGGAGGTTGTGGAGAGGAGGGAGCTGGGTTCTTCTCCCAAGGGACAGGACAAGAGGGGATGGCCTCAAGCTCCACCAGAGGAGGGTCAGGCTGGACATTAGGAAAAATTTTTTCACAGAAAGGGTGATTGGGCACTGGCAGAGGCTGCCCAGGGAGGTGGTTGATTCACCGGATGGGCAAACCATTCTATGATTCAATGATATTTTCTGTCTTTGAAAGCGGTATTGAGTTTCTAAAAATAATCCAAACATACTTTCATTGCAGACACCTGCAGATTAAGGGAATTGGTCTCTTGATGGCATAACTGACAGAGACACCTTTCCCCACTTACACACTGAACATTCTCTTTTCTTTCCCACAGCAATGTCTGACAGTTAACACCCACTGACCTTCTGCAAAGCAAAATGAAAAAATCCAACTAGATTTTTAATATTTGAAAGTGCTTTACTTCAATGCTACACAGACAAATTAACAATGGAAAACAGATACGTTGCTTTCACATAAATGTCTTTTGGTTTCTTTACTGTCATAATTTTCTGGTTCCTCAATGAAAGTATTTATGTTGACTATAATGTCACACAGATCTGCTCATCAGGACTCTATCTAGCAGATCAGACATATCAGACATCAAAAATAAGATGTTTGTCGCCCACAGAGCCCGAAACGGAAATTGCATGGTGGCAGCATTGGGAAACAGCCCATGCTCAGAGAACCCCACATGCCCTTTATCATCAGTTCTGAAACAAATGGGGAAGGAAAAGCTTCAAACTCTTCAGTTGCTCCTGATCCAGTTTAGAGACTCCTTCCTAAAAGCAGAAGCTGCAGCTGCACTTCGATCAGAGGCTCCTATGGCAGATGCCTGTGCTAGAAAAAACCACCATGCATGAAACTGGCTGTGCTGCAATTAATGGTAAAACTCATCAGTCAAAATATTTTCATTTAAATTACAGGGAGCTATAAAGACTCTGGGCTGCATACAAAGAACTGTGGCCAGCAGGGAGGGGTTTCTCCCCCTCTACTCTGCTCTCCTGACACCCCGCCTCGAGTCCTGTGTTCAGTTCTGGAATCCCCAACACAAGAAAGATACGGAGCTGTTGGAATGGGTCCAGAGGAGGTCATGGAGATGATCCAAGGGCTGGAGAACCTCTGCTCTGAGGCCAGGCTGAGAGAGTTGGGGTTGTTCAGCCTGGAGAAGGCTCCAGGGAGACCTTAGAGCAGCTTCCAGAGCTGAAAGAGGTTCCAGGAAAGCTGGGGAGGGGCTTCTTACAAGTGCTTGGAATGATGGGGCAAGGGAGAATGGCTTTAAATTGGAAGAGGGGAAGATTTAGATTAGGCATTAGGAAGAAATTCCTCAGGATGAGGGTAGGGAGGCCCTGCATGTGCTGCCCAGAGCAGTGGTGGCTGCCCCATCCCTGGAGGGGTTCAGGACCAGGTTGGATGGGGCTTGGAGCCCCCGATCCAGTGGGAGGTGTCCCTGTGGCAGGTGGTTAGAACTGGGTGGGCTTTCAGCTTCCTTCCAACCCAAACCATTCTGTGATTCTGCAGTTTCCATAGCAAACTTCAGAGAAATTCTACAGCGATCTCAGTTCTCAAGAAAAATCACCCCCCTAATCCTGTCACCCTGTAAAGCAGAGAGAGTTACAACGGATTTGCAATTCCACTCGGAAGACCAATTTAATGAATTCAGGTGTTTGTTGATTTTAAACAAATGCACAATACTTTGGACGCTCCGATTTTTGGAAAACTAAAGGAGCAGAATGAAATACATCCCGCTGCTTCAATCCTACATCAACACCTGGCTTTCCATGCCTGTTGTGCACTTCCACTCTCTATCCAACCACACCGCCACCAGCTTTCCATATCCACAGAGCTTTAACCACACCAGCACTGGAATCACCTCCGGCATCCTGCTAGCCCTGAGTGTACGTAGAAATTTTAAAAAAAGTTCTGCTTAGTGTCAGAGTCCAGCGGCTTTCCCTCCAGCAAATGAGGCAGCTCTCTGAGCAGCAAGATGAAGGAAAATAAGGAAAACGTAAGGAAAAAAATCTTCACAGAAAGGGTCATAAGGCACTGGAACGGGCTGCCCAGGGAGGGGGTTGAGTCGCCTTCCCTGGAGGGGTTTAAGGGACGGGTGGACGAGGTGCTGAGTGACAGGGGTGAGCGTTTGATAGGAATGGTTGGACTTGATGATCCGGTGGGTCTCTTCCAACCTGGTGATTCTGTGATTCTATGAAGATCCTTTTATAATTGGCATTTTTTCTGCTGAGGTTTGTCAAGAGCTGCAGAGCCAAGCCACTAGAAAGCAAGCTGTTCTCTTTCCTCCCCTGCAAGCGCTTCTGACTGCAGTTACATCAGTTCCATGGCCAGGGACAAAAGAGGTCAGCCAGAATCAATATGAAGAAATCACATGCTGCACGCGGAGCTGAGGCTTTCTCCTTCCCTTCAAGATGGTCATCACAGGAAAGTTTCACAGCTGTTTTTCTGCAGCCCAGTGTTTATATTTTAATGAACAGAACCGCTCAACAAGTTTTAATAAACTGAATATGAAAACCCCTTCTCAAGTCAACTTTCTGCAACTAAATCACTCTGTATGTATGATCTTCCATTCCTAAACGGTTTCGTTGGAACTGTTCTGTGTCCAAAATGCTTTTTGTTCCTTTCTTTCCTCCCTCCTCCCCCTTCCCTCTGCAGCTGAAGGTCTTTCACTCTCTATTCAAAGATCAACTACTCAAGGTATTTGCGCAGTCACACCTCTTATTTTGCATGGTCAAACCTCTTAGTTTCACTGCTGCTCTGACTGCACGACCTGTTCAAAGTTCTGAGTAACCTAACCCAGAAGCAAGGACAAATG
>WAAB01012057.1:21517-86426 GCA_013389865.1 Piaya cayana | reverse complement strand
TCTCCCAGCCTGTCCTCCCAGCATCATCCTGCCTCTGGAGAAAAACCGACATCAGCAGGCAGTTCTCCCTGCAGAAATGTTTCAGTGTTGGAAAAGGAGCCAAGAAGCCATCGTCACCCGCGGCAGCAGGTGCTGCCATTCCCGATGCTGTGTGCAGGGCAGATGGAGCAGCGCAGGGGGGGCACCTGCCACTCAGCCCCCAGTGGCACCAGCCCCTCTCAGCAGGGCAGTGCCAGCTGATGACATGCAAATTGCTGGCTGCTTTAGAGACGTCGTCGTCATTTTTCTGGAGTCGTGTTAGGGAAATTTGCTGACTGGTGTAACAGGGCATGAGATTTCCCCATTGATACTTGCAGAAATCAATGGGCATCCTATGGGGGAGTTCAGAGAATGCTGAAGTCCAACTCATGGGTCCTTCAAGCCTGATATTTAAGATGATTTTACTGTGTGTGCTGCTCTGAAGCTCCTGATTCTGCCCTTCCTCCACAAGGAATCACAGCCAGCTTTGCGTGTGTCTGCTACTTGGTCTGGCAGGGAGGAGAGGCAGGGTGTGGGTGAATATTTTTTTGCAATGTTCAGACTCCCAGAGATAAACCTGAAGATGTGGTAGAAAGCTCAGAAGCCAACGAGCTGTGCCACATTGCCAATGCTCAGTGCAGCCCACCCTGCTCTTGGAAGCTTTGATGAGCATTCTGACATTCTAGCTCCTCTTCCCAGGGTTGACAGCTCCTGGGTCCTGCACTCCCTCTGCCTTCTTAGAATTGTACAATTGTTTGGTTGGGAAAGACCTTTGAGCTCATCGAGTCCAACTGTACCTGTCCAGTACTAAACCAGATCCCTGGGCACCTCATCTATGTGTCTGTTGAACATCTCCAGAGATGATGAACAAGGGACAGGCTGCTGCTGACAGGAGTCATCGTCCCCTTGAACAGCTGCTGCTTGTCAGGTTGATGTTGGACTTTGGTAGTGAATCATCAGCAGGCTTAGCCCAGAGTGTCACCTGTGAGCGGATGGATGGATGGATGAAGGATCCACGGGGCAGAGCTACTTGCAGGGAGAAGCAAAGGGAGACTAAGAAGTGGAGTAACTGCAGTGGTGTGAGAGCCCTGCTGAGTGCTCACAGGATGGGACTGGGTTGTATGGGGCAGAGAGTCTCCAAGGCTAAAGATGTGACTGGGCATGTGAAGAGGTGCCGCCCAAAGCCTGCAGATCCCAAAGGTTCCTTCTTTAGGCACAAGCATCTTTGGCATTTCACAGTGCTTCAGTGCCATTCCTAATCCAACTCTGTCCTCAGAGGGTGAGCTCAGTGAGCCCAGAACACCAGCAAAGCCAGGGCACACCACTCCCAGCTGACCCCCGCCTGAGGAGCCGCACAACACNTGCCTAATGACTCTTTCCGTAAAATGATGTGTTCCACGACAGAAGTGACCACATTTCCAAGATGAAGAAAATGAGGAAGCTCATCCTATGAGGAGCAGCTGAAGGACCTGGGGTTGTTTAGCCTGGAGAAGAGGAGGCTGAGCTCATCACTGCCTTACAACTCCCTGAAAGGAGGTTATAGAGAGGGGGGTGCTGGTCTCTTTGATCAAGTAACAAGCTATGGGGTGAGAGGTAATAGCCTCAAGCTGCACCAGGGGATGTTGAGTCTTAGGAAAACTTTCTTCACTGAAAGGATTCCCAGGCACTGTCAGAGGCTGCCAAGGGAGGTGGTTGTGTCTCCATCCCTGGAGGGGTTTATAAGATAGGCAGAAGATGTACTCAAGGGTGGTTTAGTAGTGGACAGGTATGGTTGGACTCAATGATCTCAAAGGTCTTTTCCAGCCAAAGAATCCTATGATTCTATGAAAAGGCATGTTTTTGTGAAGCTGGAGGGATCCTCTCATTGCAAGCACAACTGAAATGCAGGCTCCCGGCAGCAGCAGACGCTCCATGGACTGAGATCACTGGACCAGTCTTTTTGCCTGCAGAACCTGTAGCCTTCCCAGCCATCCCCAAGGTCAGGCAGGTGACAGAGGTGACTTCAGGGATGGCTGGGTAGGTGGGATCCATGCTGGACATTGATTTCCCATCTGGACCTGTGAGCTAAGAGGATCAGATACTCAGTGCCTCAGAGCTCTCCCCAACTTGGCTATTTCTTTGTGCCGTAAAGAGCAATTAAGAATAAAAGTGGAGCTGCCTCTGCCTGCGCAAGGCTCTGTCTGACTCCTGTCTCCTTGCTGCAGTGCTGCTCTGATTTCCATCTCATGCATATCTTATTTAACATTCTGGATACTGTTTTGAGTGCCCCAATATTTTAAAATAAATTGCTGCATGTAAAAGACTTAATGTCACATTCTGTTATTCTGACTGTTAAAAGAAAAGTGAAATCTTCAATGGGGCTAGTGGAGCAGAAGCAATCACACAGAGGGAGGTCCTATTAATGTGTATTACGTTTCATTATTCCGGCACTGCATGTCAACCAGCTTCTCATCAGAACTCACGCAACAGATCACAGTATTAACTCCTTGCAACCAAACAGGGGGGGCAGGCTTTTTAAACTCCTTCTGTGTTCCTCGCTTTCTCGGTGTCATCTCTCTGATGCCGTTCCCATGTCCTCACAGCGCACAGATGCACCCTCCGGTGCCTGGAGAGAAGGAGGCTGAGGGGAGACCTTGTCACTGGATGAGGGGCTGGAGCACATCCAGATGAGGGCAATGAAGCTGGGGAAGGCACTGGAGAATAAGGGTTATGAGGAGCGGCTGAGGGACCTGGGGTTATTTAACCTGGAGAAAAGGAGGCTGAGGAGAGACCTTATCACTGCCTACGACTTCCTGAAGAAGGTTGTGGAGAGGAGGGTGTTGGTCTCTTCTGCCAAGTAACAGGTGATGGGATGAGAGAGGATGGCTTGAAGTTGCACCTGGGGAGGTGCAGATGGATATTAGCAAAAATTTCTCCTGAGAGAGTGGTGAAGTCCTGGCAGAGGGCTCCCAGGGCTGGGGAGGACTCTCCATCCCTGGAGGTGTTTAATAGATGAGCAGATGAGGTGCTCAGTTTTCTGCTTTAGTAGTGGACAGATATGGTTGGACTCAATGATTTCAAAGGTCTTTTCTAACCAAATGATTATGTAATTCTATGTGTGCTCCTCAGTGCTGTGGCCCAGCCTGGCCCCTCACTGAATTCCTTCCTGCTGGAGGGGAGAGCAGCATGGAGAGGGCTGCACACCCTGGCAGGGACTAGCTGGGGAGATGGGAGAGGAAAGGGAATGTTAGAGAGGGATGCATGCAGGAGAAACAACAGGGAGAGGCTGTGGGAGATGATGAGAAGAGGATTGAGGCACAAGAGAAAGGAGTCTCCTGTGCCACCAGTGCATGCTACCTTCTTCCAGGTCCCCAGATCCATGAGATTTCCTATCAGGGAAACCACCCTAGTGACTTCCTACCTGTAAAGGTCTCTCCAGTAGCCTGGTAATTTGGTCTCTCCAATCCCTTGACTCTTCTACTCCCCATCATCCTGTAAGAAACCGTTCCCTGGATACACCCACTGGCTTTGGAGGGGGGAGGGAAGTGCTGAGCGAGAGGCATCCTTATGGTGGGGAAGATGAAGGAGGCTCCAGGCTGTGGTTGAACTCACAGACCATGGTTGAAGGAGGGGTGGAGGGAGCCACTGGGTAGCAGAGGCAGTAGAAGGAGGCTACAAGCAAGGAGAAGATGTCTGCTCCAAATAACAAGAGGCCCTAGCAGGCATTTAAGCTCCATGTTTCCCTGGGCTGAAGAGGCTCCAGCTCCATTCTACCCCATAAGGAAAAAAGCAGCTCAGTGCTCCCATGCCCTGCATGTGCTGAAGTGCTGGCAAATGGGCTGAAGATCCACCTCTTGTTATCAACCTGGATCCACTGTGCTGTATGGACTCAAGAGAGGCAGCTCTGTTTGGGGAAGGAGGAATAAATGTGAAAGTTCTGTCTGTTACTCCCCTTTTCCCAGGGCATCCCTCCTTTACCCCACCCCCAAGTGCTCTGGGTGCGGAGTGCGGCACCGAACCCTGCTGGGTGTCCACAAACTGGGGAGCAGTGGCAGGTTTCTGGAAGGGATGCTGGGCAGGAACTCATCCAGCTGAGCATGCTGAGGACATGAGACACACATCTCTGCCTCCACTTACTCGCTTGGTCTGTGCTGGAAAACCCCAGCTGTGTCTGAGCCCAAGAGTCCCTGAACAGCCTGGGCAGGGGAGCCTTGCCAAGTAACCCAACTCTGCAACAGATTGCAAAGCATGTGTATTTAAACCACAGAGTGTAGAAACATCCTTACAACCCGTTTGGGGAGGGAAAAGCCACCACAGGCTGGGATATGGCTTTGAGAGGTGCTACACTGCTGCCCTGGGGAGCATGGGCACGGAGCAGTCAGTGGTGATGTGAGACCTAGGCCATGGGTAGTGGCACATGTGCCCCAGTCCCTGAGATCTTGCTGTTGTTGGGAAACAGGGAATCAGTAGGAAAGGCTGTAAAAACCCTACAGAAATGTGATTTTAGGACACTGGGGAAGGGGGGAATATGAGGGTAGTGTGACATGAGAACGGATTGCCTAGGGAACGTGGATGCTCCCAACCTGGAGGTGTTCAAGGGCAGATTGGATGAGGCTTTGAGCAACCTGATCCAGTGGGAGGTGTTCTTGTCCATGGCAGGGGTTGGAACTGGATGGGTTTGAGGATCCCTTCTGATCCAATCCATTCTATGATTCTAAGTGGGAAGGAGACAGGAGGGCATATGCAGATGTTTCAGACCTCCAGGTATCCATTCTTGGGACATGAGGGGACTGAAAGGTCACAAGGCATAGTGCTAAAGCCCTAATCCTCCACTCTGACTCCTCCTCTTCTATGCAGTGGACTTGGTGCTATGGGAGCAACAGGTACTGATATGGGAATGTGACACCCACAACAGGCAGAGGAAACACAGAATGTACAAAGGTGCACCCAGACGTGTGTGGACACACTCGCAAACTCCCCCTCCAACACCCACCCAGCACAGGTCTGAATGTGCTGGATGTGCTGGATCTGCTCTTTACATCCTGGAACTTCATGGGAGCATGTTGAGCTGCCTTCTCTCCTCAGGGATTAACACTTCTGCTTGGGATTGGCATCACTGGGCTGGACCCCCTCTCCAGTCCCAGCTCTGAGTTCTACTGTCCCTCTTCCAGCACCAGGGCAGAGGAGCGATGCTCAATCAGCGGTCCAAGCCCATCTCCAGTGTTACAGCTCCCTGGGCAAGGAATGGCAACTCTGTGGCTTTGGCTTGGGGAAGGGGATACTAGGAAGCATGGGAAACATGTCAGGGTGCTGGGGCTGCTTATGGAGCGACAGAGGATTTCTTGTGGTAAAAAAAAAATCCTGAAATAATAGTAATAATAATATTAATGTATTTTGTAGCAAGCAAATCTGGGTCAGTTTTATTTCCATTTTCTGCTGGTTTGGTTTGTTTTCTGCCCCAGCTTTTCACAATTCCTGTGTTTGCTCTTTTTTTCTCCTTCCTGTGGTTTTGAGGCATTGAGGCTTTTCTACAACAGCAATTCAAGTGTGGGTTAGGAATTCCATGGGTAGTGGGAAATAAAGCTTGTTTTTCTGTTCAGTCCATTTCAACTTCAACACCTGATGCTCCCAAACCTTCAACCCAGCTCAGCCCAGAGACTTTTCCTACACTGCAGCAGGAGGGTGATTCACATTTGGCTTCTGAGAGGTTCTGGTGGTGATGAGGACTACGGGTGTAGAAACTTGTTGGGATGGCAGCTCTACATCCCAAGAGTGCCCTGAACCCCCCTGACATCTCTTGAGCTGCTGCCCCTCCAGTGTGGGTCCCTCTGGGCTCAAGTCTGTATCAGGAGTGGGGTAGAGAGGCATCACACGTGCTACCTTTCCCCGCACTTACCTCCCATTCATTTCTTCATCCAGACTTTTAAAGAATGTATTAAAAAAAGAAACAATAAATCTACCCAAAGTTTGTTTATTCTTCCCCCTCTCCTTTTTCTTTCCTTCCCTCCCCAAATGCTGCAGCTGGTGGTCCTGCTGCCCTGACCCTATTGCCCTCACCATCCCCATAGCCCTGCTCCCCACACCAGCCCTTCACCTCCACCCCACAGAGAACCTGCAGGAAGATCAGGGTTCAGGAATGGAGCAGGGGCTGAAGCCAAGCCCAACAAGCACACACAGCGGGATGTCTCCACGGGTGAGGGATGGGCTGAGGCTTTCAGGAGCAAGGCAAAGCGTGCTGCTCAGCATCAGGGAGGAGGGGAGGAGGAGACAGACATTCCTTGCTCTGCCATAATTTGGGCTATAAAATGCAACACCAGAGACATTTATCTTTCATCTTCATCTCCTCCTAGCCGTGTCTGGGCTCAGGAATGTGCAGCACTTTGGAGCAGCCCAGCACCAAACTGGAGGCTGCACCTGAGGAGGGAAAATCCCTCTGTCTTTCCAGTGACCTTTCCCAAAGGGGCTGAGACCCGTCCTAGCAGGAGTGAAGAGCACAGAGAGCCTGCGAGATGAACCCTGTCATGGTGGAGAAGTTCCATCTTAGAGTTATGACCCCAAATAAAGCTGGGGAAAGGTACCCATCACCCAGGGGCTCTGTGCTCTGCCCTGGCTTCATGACACTGCTTGGTCATGAGGCTGGTCTGGTTTGCTGGCATTGAGAACCTGGTTGGTCCTTCTCATTAAATCTGGTTTGCCCATCACCAGCTGGCAACCATGATGGTCAGTCTAACCTGGAGTGGTCTCACCCACGCATGATGTGGTACTCCAACTTTGGTTAAGGTAGGAGAGAGTCTGGCTGAAGTTTCCCCACCTAAACCTCTCCCAGCCCTGACCAGGATCCAGACGTGAATACTGGGAGAGACACAAAGCTTGTCTTATCCAGATTATTGTGTCAGGACTTGTAATAGTAGCAGCAGTTGGCCAAGGTGAAGCACATCCCAAGACAGCCTCTTCTAGGGATGGATGGAGCAGGATGTACACCCTCAGTCAAAACTGGCCTGCACAACCTACACCTTTACTTATTCTGAAGCTAAGAGAGGTGATGCACCCCACCCTCCTGGCCAGGCTGCCTGCCTCTGAGCCATCCCTTTGATGTTCATGACCCAGATGCCCTCCATCTCTGTGGGCATCTCCAGCCCAGGCCCCAGAGACCCCGGACTCCTGCTTTTGTTCCTCAGGTCTGGCCTCACCACGGATGCCTCCTGTTGCTGAGCGGTGGAGGAGCCTGCGAGGTGACCCCTGACATTAACCTAATTGTTCCCTCTCTTTGATTAGATGCACCACAAAGCTGGTAAATGGATCAAATTAAATTTGAGTGGCGGCAGCACAGCTTTGGAACGCTGATTAGATTTGAAAATACCACATTTAAATATCTTAGCATTTGTGGGGATTAGGAGAGAGAGCGGGGGTGTGAGCAAGGAGAAGCGGAGGAGGGGGTGGTGGGGAACAGGCAGTGCCACCCCCTCCCATGCACACAGCTCTGTACTGGGATGCCCAGACGGGACCTCCTGCTTGCCACTGGGCATCAGCACTGGCTCTCTGGCTTGGCAAGTGGAGGGTCACTTCCAGCTCCTGGGTTTGGCATGTTGCTCCAGGTTCATCTGAGGTTTAGCATCACTGGATGGGTTTGTATTCCACCTCCCACCACACCGCTGTCCCCCCCATCACCACCCGCCTGCTCTTAAATGTCACCCAGCGTCGCTGAGATTTATGCTGCACAATGAGCTGCGAACGGCAACACGAGCCCATAAATGGGAAAGAAAACTAGAGCCCAAACAAGGAGATTGGTCCTGGGGCTGGATGCTGACGGTGGCAGGGCTGGATCCAGGGCACTGAGCCCTCCTTCCTTGTGACACCATGGTCCAGCCAGGAAACAGCTCCCAGCACCTGGCAGTCACGACCCTGATGTACTGGGACCACAAAGCCCCATGTGTGCCCCTCTCAACTCTGCAGCCCCATGGGGGGAAACCCAGGGCCAGGCAACTCAGCCCAGTGAGTGATTGA
Source organism: Piaya cayana (assembly GCA_013389865.1). Lineage (NCBI taxonomy): Eukaryota > Metazoa > Chordata > Aves > Cuculiformes > Coccyzidae > Piaya > Piaya cayana. The sequence goes on along the minus strand of WAAB01012057.1, from coordinate 78,425 downwards.
AGTGCTGGGACTGGGTTGTGGGTCTGATCCTACATCAACCTGGTATCTCACTCCCAGGGCATGCAGGAGGGCATCGCTGAAGCACATGGGGAAAAGGCTGCTGTGGTGGACATCTTGTGTGCACATGGGTGTTTGGAGGGAGAGAAGGCTGGATGCTGCTCAGAGGCAGGTGAGTGATGGAGGAAATTGTCCATGATTGGTAATTCTGTGGTGTCACAGGGGATTTGGCCCAGTCTGGTTCTGAGGGATCACACTGGTGCTGGGAGTATGTGGAGAAAGAGAAGTGAGCTCAGATTCTGAAGGCCACAGTGGGCAGGGAGAGACACGTCTCTCCATCACGGCTCTGGAGATGTGCGGCTTGCTGGCGCTTGCTGGCACTTGCCAGGCAAACTGCTCTGCTGAAAGGCGGTGACGGCCAGCACCTGCTCGCCTGCTCATGCCACGCACTGAGGTGACAGCAGCCCCTGTTTGTGTCACATGCTAAGGTGCTGGCCAGTGCCTACCTGCCTGCTCGTGCCGGGCAGTAAGGTGATGACAGCCCGTGCTCACGCTGTGCCACTGTGCTGCAGGGTGCCCTGTTGGAAGAGGCCAGGGCTCCAGCAGAGCATGAAAACCTCTTCTTGGAGTGCCAGCTGCTGGCTGGCCCATGCAGGATCTGGAGAGGGGCTCTGGAGGGGCGAGCACAGGTGTGTTTGCAAGCGCACATGTGTGTTGGAATGCTCCCCATGCCACGTGCATGGAAGAACATGAGCAGATGTGCACAAGTAAAGCCAGGGATTGCGCCCCTGTGCCCACCTGCCCCTGCCTGTTTGTCATTGCTAGTGTGTGCAGCCCTCTGGCAGCTCCGTGCATGCACGGGGTGAGCAGTGGGTGTGTGTGGGAGCGCCGTGGAGAGCAGGGCTGGACCAACGTCACCAAAACACACACACACACACACACACACACACGGCCTTCAAGAGAGCACAGGAGGCAGGCCAGCACTCTGCTAAGTGGAAACATCTGGGGCACATCTGGCTCCCATCAGAGGGACTCCAGAATCTCTTTAGAAGAGTGAGAGAAAGAAAAGAGAGAGTAAAACTCCTGCTGGGGCATTCCTGTGAATCCCAGCACCTCGCGCTGAGTCCAGCCACTACCCAGGGCCAAGTCCCCACTTGCCTCCTCCAGCCAGAAGGGTTCCAGGAAAGGGCGAAGCGAGGTTCAAAAAGAAAAGCAGCACGGTGGGGTAAGGAGGAGGAAGAAGGGAGGAGCAGTGAGTGTTTGCAAGGAGCTGTGTGCTTCCAGCCTCCCTGCAGAGCTGGATCGGCTGGGAGTGCTGGTGGCAGGAGATCAGGGAGGGGGCTGGGAGCCTGCTTTGCAAACCTGTCCTGGGGAGGAATGGCAGCACATTCCTCCAGGCAGCAAAGCGTGGCCACCATCCCCCGCATGCCCATCTGCCACCGCATCCCTCAGGTGGCCTTGGTACATCTCTGAGAATCCTCTTCCTCTTGGAAAGCACTTGGACACCAGAGCTGGGGAGGACCCCAGGGGCGAGAAGGGCTTTATGGTAATAGCAACAAGATGTGGGTGATTCAGTTGTCAGCAATAAATCCCAGCCCAGAGAGGACAGTTAAATAGCTAATGTCCCACTGGAAATGTTGACATTTCAACCATGACACAACACTCTTTCCATTCTAAGAAAATGATAAATGGTAAAAAATGCAGAGTCCCAACACCTCTGTGAGGTGTGAATGCATGGGTGGGATTGAAGGACATGACTTCATCTCAGCCAAATGCTTTTGTCTTCCTGAGCAGAAACACTGACATCAAAACAGGGTGGTTTGAGTTCATTGCAGTTTGCAGTGGAAGCCACAAGCTCTTCCTCTCATCCCAGATAGAGACGATATGTCCAGACAGGCTGGTGAGTGCTGGGCAGTGTAGTTGGGAACTCAGCTTTTGGTACTTCACTGATCCTTGCCCCAAGCTGAAGTCTCTGGCTCCTTCACACTGAGGTGTGGAGTCCCAGGGACAGTGACTTTGTGAGCACTGAAGACCAGGCAAGACAAAAGTAGGGTTTTATGAGGCTCGGTGTAAGGTTTGCAGCCTTGATGCTGGCAGATCTGAGAGTACCCAGGCACTGAAAGGCTGAGCTGAGCTCTGCAGTTCCACACAAGCTACAGTGAGCAGTAAGTGCTTCAGGTGCTCCTCATCCATCTGAACCTGCAGCAGACCTCCCCTGGCTAGGCCAGGACACCTTGCAGAGGGCTGTATAGACAGGTGAGGCTTCATAGTCTCTGCCAACCTCCTCCAGCACCATTCCACGCCTGCTCTAAGCACCCAGAGGCTCTCAGGCCATGGCTGGAGGACACTGAAGGAGCCCACGCTCACCTCAGGTCTCTCCTGGAAGGTCACAGGTAGCATCATGGGGCCAGTTTGCAGGGGAAGGGTGGATATAGGACACATCTGTTGGCAAGCGACCATGTGCTGGGGTTTGAGCCTGAGGCTGTGCACGCAGCAGGCAGACAGCCTGCCCGTCGCTGCCTGTGCAGGCAGAGCCACCTTGCTCCGCGGACACACACACACACACACGTGTGGGTGCAGAGGGCTGGGTGTGTGCATGGTGTGCGGTACACGCGGTCCCTGCACGCCCTTGTGTGTCTCCTGACAAGGAACACGGGGTTCTGTGAGCTGGTGGGTGCGATGTGCCTTGCATTGCGGGGGATGCCGTGGGGTGCACGCAGCTCACCCAGAGATGCCAGATCCCCTCCTTGTGTCACAGAGTGTGGGTCCAAACCCACACAGAGCTCATGATGTGGGGTGGGAGCTACTTGGTAAAAGCTTGACTCAAAAAGAGGAGGGTCTGACACATTCCTTGGTTCCCTGTGTCCTTGCCCCCCCACCCCAGCACTGTCCCCAGCCAGGGCCACTCGCGATGTGCGGGGAAGGGGCAAAGGCATTTCCAAGGCGAGCTGTGCGAGGCGCCGATGAAAAGCTTGGAGAGAGGGAGTTGCTGAGGCTGGGAGGGGAGCGGCGGGCAGACAGCAGAGTGGATTTCTGCTTGAGTGGTTATTATACCGTCGATTTGAAGAGACAGATGACGGCAGTGGCAGAGGAGGCAATAATTGAAAGCGCCATGAAACATTAATGAATGCCCAGGGACTGGATCAGGAGTTGTTAACGCTCACTTCGCTCTCTCTGTCTCGCTCTCTTTTTAAAGTCAAAATTGTTCCACTGCCCTCTAGGCGAAGGATTTATTATTTTTTTCGCCCTGATTTAAAGGTGTAGGCGCCCACCGAAGGAGTCCTGGCTTGGTGGCTGATCACATCTCCTCTCCGGAGGCTCCTCCACGAGAAGCAGCACCAAGCAGGTTATTGCACAGTGGGATCTGCAGCACTCGTGTCCATAATCAACAGGTTTGGTGGGCATGGAGGTGATGGGAGAGGAGCAGACAGGTAGGGAAGCCAAGGTGGGATGCGGGACTGCTAGCAGTGATGGCTCCATCCCCTCTGTGTGCATATCTGTGGAAAGCATCGCATGAAAGCACCACATCTGTGGGAGAGGAGCCAACCCTTATCTAAGGTCCCAGTCTGCTGGTGGAGAAGCCACCACTCCACAAGCAGACGGAGCGAGCCGTGATGCTGCCCAGCGCTGCTCAGAGGAGCAGGGAAAACAGCCTGGAGAGCATCTATCTGCCAGGACACCCTCCTCATGGGCTCTGCAGATGCTCTCTGTGCTGTTCGTCACTTAGCAGGGCCTTAGGGGTTGAGGAACAAAGAGCTTTTAGCAGAGCTGTCAGCAGCACCAGGGAGGTCTCTGACCTGCAGGTACAGGGCTGTCATTTAAACAGGGCTTAGCCGGAGGCTGGGGGATCCTCTGGCTTTGCACCGAGGGATCTGACATCATTTAATGCTTGCTGCTCTGGCCCTGAAAGGAAATTAAAAGCCCTCACCTAAAGGAGGGGTAAAGTGGAGGTGAAGCAAGTAAGTACAACTTCCCTTCCTGCTTTTGTCCCTGGAGAGGAGCAGAGGGATGACACAATCCTTGTGTCCCCTGCACAACCAGGGCACAAGGAAGGTTGTGGATGTAAGAGGGAATAAGATCTGTTCTAAGGCACAAGGACACAAGAACCAGGCCTCTCCAAACCCCTTCTGCCCTCGGCATGATCAGGACTCCACAGCTCCTAGGACACTGAGACTCTTGATGGAGCAAGGAGCAACGATGACTGTCTTGGAGCTGCAGGTGGACAGGACACAGTGGCAGGGACTCAGGCAGCTCAGGCTGCCCTTTCAGGGACATGAGTGAGCCCTATGCCAGTGGAACATGGAGGCTGCACTACTATGAGACACGTGTAACCCCCAGCACCAGCCCAGGTTGTGCACCAGGATGCACTCAGTGCCAGGGTGGAGGAGAGCAGGATGAGGGCTGCTGGCCCCACTTCACTGCATTGTATCCCAGGACAATAAGGAGCTCCTGGGGGTTGGTCCTGGCCACCTGAGCACTCCAGGAAAGCCTGAGATGGCTGCAGACCATGGAGATCATCTCCTCCAGGCTCTCATCTATGCAGGGACAGCACTGGCTCCTTCGGGGCCAGAGTTTGCCTGCACAGTGCAGGGAAGGAGCAAAAGCAGCAATAATGATGGTAACCGCTCCTAATGAGACCAGGAGACCAGGAGCTTAACCATTGCCCAGGTGAGGTGTTTGGGGCTATGTGGTGACAGTGATTGGCTGTGACAGCATTCAGGAGCCCTGCTGCAAATTGGCACTGTCATTTCTCCTCATTGTCACTGCAGACTGTGCTGGTGCAACTCCGATTCATGCAGAGAGACTGCCCACATCCCAGCTGGGTCCCCATCCCTCGTGTCACACCAGCATCCCAGGGCTTTCCCACTCTGTGTGTTCCCACACACTGGCCTGGAACAGTTTCTGTTGGAAAGTATCACTTTCTCATCCCTCAGTCCCACCCAAGGCATTTCCACCATGGGAACTGGTGGTGGAGGGATGGCCTTGGGTCTTGGACTGGGCTCCCTGTGAGCACAGGAGCCAGGGAGGAGCGTGTAAGTCCAGAACAACCGCAGAGCCCTCTGACCACAGCCTACACAGCCTCTTATCAGCCTCTGCCAGCAAAAAAACCCAAAACCTCTTAAATATGAAACCCAAGAAGCACAACCGCATTCTGCCCTTGAGGTCAGAAGGTTACACATTCTCTTTGCTAGGACTGGAAGGCCAAGTTGCCCAAGAGTCTCAGAGGAGTCATTCGTTTCTGGGGCTCTTCCCAGTGCTGAGCTGAGGGAGGAGCTGAGGTGGAAAGAGTTGTGTTCAGAGGTAAAACAGGGGCATAGAGAGATGTGAATGAGCATGCTCCTACCTCAAGAAAACAATAGCACCAAGAGTTGCAACATCACTGAGAATTTCCTTCCCATCGCAGCTTTGGGCACTACAGAAACAGGGGATAGGATAATAGAATGGTTTTGGGTCAGGAGGGAAGTCAAAGCCCACCCAGTTCCAGCCCTCTGCCATGGACAGGGACACCTCCCACTGGATAATGTTGCTCCAAGCCCCATCCAACCTGGCCTTGCGCACCTCTTGTATGAGGACAGGCTAAGAGAGTTTGGGTTGTTCAGCCTTGAGAAGAAAAAACTCCAGGAAGAACTTAGATCAGCTTCCAGTACTGCAAGGGGCTCCAGGCAAGCTGGGAAGGGGCTCTTGATCAGGGCAGGGACAGGATGAGAGGGAATGATTTTCAGCTGAAAGAGGTGAGATTGAGAGGAGATCTTAGGGACAAGTGTTTTGCTGTGAGGGTGGGGAGGCCCTGGCCCAGGTTGCCCAGAGCAGTGGTGGCTGCCCCATCCCTGGAGGGGTTCAAAGCCAGGTTGGATGGGGCTTGGAGCCCCTGATCCAGTGGTAGGTGTCCCTGCCCATGGCAGAGGTTGGAACTGGCTGGGCTTTGAGGTCCCTTCCAACCCAAACCATTCTATGGTTACATGATTTGTGGCATCTCGTTACCTATGTGTTCTTCCCCCTGTCATGCCGATTCCTGATGTCTCAGCTCCAGTGAAGATTTCCCCCTAATTTCTCTACTGCCTGACTTTCAGCCTGGCTTTCTAGGTTGCAGCATCACCCTGCTCCTGCCTCATCCCACCCATCCCATTCAGAGCTTCTCCAACACCTCTGGTGGTGGTGTCATTCTGCCCTTCCTCAGTCACATAGAGGGAGAAGGGGGAAGACCCCTCTTGCTGATCCAGGCACCCATCCAGGAGCACAGCAGCCCTGTTCACATCCCACCCCCCTTCCCCACCCACCATGGCTGTTATTTCCCTGGGAGAGAATTGCCAGGGAGGTGCTGAGTGTATTTTTAGCTTTGCTGTTCGTGTCTGATAAGTGTTTTGACCTTTTTGAGCAGAGCTAATCGTGCTGTCTGCTCCTCACTCCATCTCAGCTTGTGCTCTGCCTGTCGGGAGCTGAGGGAGGAGCTGCTGGCTCCCCACGGCACTGAACCATGGGAGGAGAAGGCTTCTTGCCTGGGAGTTGTGGGTGAGTGCTAGGTGTGTGCCCTCACCCCAGCGCTTCTCTCGCAACCTCACATCTGTGCTCTTGGAGCAGATGCAAATTGAAATCCTAAAGGGATGGGACCAGATTTTCCCACCCATGGGGCAGGATGAAAGTCAATGGATGGGGAATGGCAAGGGGGGGTTGCAAGGTTGGGAGGCTGAGTTGTCCCTGGGCTGGAGGTACCTGATCATGTCAAAATGACATCCCCATTCTGGTTTTTCTGCCTTGCTCAAAACCAGCATCACTTCATGTAGCAAAGAGTGCCTCCGCCTCCATGCTCAGGTGGCACTGGGGCTCTGCCCCATGGAGACCCAGCCCAGGGAGAAGTGCAATGGCTGTTGGGAAGGAGCTAGCACATGCTGATGTGGGCAACGTAGCTCTCACCCTCACAGAAACCTGCAGAGCACCCAGAGACCCAGAGATATCATCAAGGGCCTGGAAACTGCTGTCAGGGCTGGCTGTATCAGAAAAAGGGGCTTTGGGCCGGTCTCCTTTCCTGTGAGAGCTGTCTTTGCCAACAGCACAGCTGAATAGAGAGGGGGCTGCAAAAAAAAGAGGAATGGTTTCACCTCTATTTCACCAGAATATCAGGGAGAGATGGGAGAGGTGGGGAGGTGGAGGGATGGAATGTCCTGAGGCTGCAAAGGGCTCCCCAGATTGAACCCCCGGCCATGAGGACACTGGGAGGAAATTCAGACCTTGGCCTTGTACAGTTCACTGATAGGGAGGAGGAAAGGTCATCTTAGTCCTACAAGTCCTCAGCCAGCTCTGCAGCCAGTGCCCTGGTGCAATTTTGTTATGATGAGATCTTGGCACATCTTCCTGTGTCATAAATATTGAGGAATACACCCCAAGCCCATCCAGCCCCCTCTGACAGAAGAAAGGGTGTGCACGATGACCACAGCATCCTTCCTGCTTGGTGGAGGGTTACAGGGACAACATGAGCTGGAAAGATGCTCTGTGGTGCTGCAGGGAGGCAGAGGGGGTGAGGACTGGCCTGGCAGCTACCTGCAGGGTGGGATGCCTGCCAGGGGTGGGAAAGAGCTGGTGGGGTATGGGGATCCACAATGATGCCCTCAGTACCGACGTCCCTGCTGAGGGCTCTGCTTGCCCAAGGCATCCTCTCTCCCTCCTTATAAAGCCTTGAATAAAGGTGATGGAGGGAAGGGACTGTGCAGTAAGGGCAGAGAGGCACTTAACTGCCACCTGGGACCTACTGATCCAGCTGTCCCCCATGAGAACCCCACAGAGATAACTGGGAGTCACCCCCATCTGCTGCTCCCCTCTCTCTGCTGCTTCTGAGACAGCCTGAGCATTGTGGTGTTGGGGCTTAACCCCAGCAATCAAACACTGCACTGCTCACTCCCCTAGTGTGCCGAGGGAGAGAACTGGGAGGATGAAAGTGAGACAACTCATGGGTTGAGATAAAGATAGCTTAATGGTAAAAGGAAAAGCTGTGAATGCAAAGAAAAAAAAGGAATTCATTCACAACTGGCTATCAGCAGGTGGGTGCTCAGCCATCCCCGGGAAAGCAGGACTCTGTCATGCCCAATGGTGACTTGAGAAGACAAATGCCATTGCTCCAAATGTCTCTGCTTCAGTCTTCTTCTCCCAGCTTTATATGCTGAGATGATGCCGTATCATGCAATCATAAAAACATCTAATGTCCTTAGCTGAAGGGATCATTGAGTTCAACTCCTGTACCCNCATCAGCAGGTGGGTGCTCAGCCATACCCGGGTAAGCAGGACTCTGTCACACCCAGTGGTGACTTGAGAAGACAAATGCCATTGCTCCAAATGTCTCTGCTTCAGTATTCTTCTCCCAGCTTTATATGCTGAGATGATGCCGTATCATGGAATCATAAAAACATTCAACGTCCTTAGGTGAAGGGACAATTGAGTTCAACTCCTGTACCTGCATAGGACAATTCTAACATTCACCCCGTGTGTCTGAGGGTGTTGAATATCCCTTCAGGCAGTTGATGTCAGTTGTGCTGGCTGTGTCCACTGCTTGTGCACTCCCAGTCTCTTTGCAGGTGAGGAGCAAAACCAGCCTTGATTCAGTGTAAGGACTGCTCATCAGGAATGAAAACATCTCTGTGTTATCAACACTGTCTTTGACACCAACCCAAACCCTAACCCCAGAGTAGGTAGTATGAGAAAATTCACTCTGTCCCAGCCCAAACTGGCACGTGGAAAAGCTGCTGTTGCTGGCTGGACTTGCCCCAGGAAGGGTTTGGTGCAGAGGGGATTTTTCTGAACCTGCAGTGCTCAGAGCTCCTCTCACTCAGAATTGTAAGGCTGGAAAAAAACCTCTAAGATCACCCAGTCCATCAAAGTTTAGGGCTCTACCTCCTGCTCAGGCATCCCCTGTGCTCTGTGGGGTCAGGAATTACCTTCTGGAGATGCTGCTTTTGCACATCTTCTTTCAAGGCGGCACGTCGGAGAAGGCAGCACGAGGTGTGCTCCTGGCTTCCCCAGGGCTGGGTTGCTCTGTGGATCACGCCAGGCAAGCCTCAAGCCCGCACTTAATCTCTCTGCCTGGGAAATTAGGCAGAAAATGCTCCGATTGAGTGTGAAGGCCTCCGCTGTAATTTGGAGCGAGCAGATGACATGCACTCCTCGTCAGAGGGAGATGAAAGCTTTTAAAGCTGGTGAGCACTAGCAAAATCTGTGAAAACCTCTTTTTTTTTTTTGTCAGGAGTGGTAGATGCACAGACAGATGAAAGACAGAAGATAAAATTAGCTGTATGCAAGAGAAAGAGAGGGAGAAACAGAGAGAGAGAAGGGGGAATATGTCTCCGGAGGCTCTCGGCGGAGAAGGTTTCAGACACTGGTGACTCAAAGGCAAAGGGGAGTCATATGTGTGTGCATGAGAATGTTCATGTGTGGTTATGTTTGACTGCATTCCTACAACAGCCTCAGCACCTGGGACTGATGCATTTGAAAATATGAGATTAGGCTGGGCTCGTTGCTGCCGTGGCAAGCAGGGACCCTTTGCTGTGCTGCCTCCACCCACATGGCAGCTCCTCTGCCCTGCACAATCATTTCTAGCTTGTATCAGAAATCGTGGCCAGCAGGATCAGGGAAGGGATCATCCCCCTGGTATCAGTGCTAGTGCAGCCACACTTTGAATCCTGGGTTCAGTTTTGGGCCCCTCACTCCAAGAAGGACATTGAGGGGCTGGAGCATGTCTGGAGAAGGGAAACAGAGCTGGGGAAGGGTCTGGAGAACAAGGGCTAAGAGGAGCAGCTGAGGGACCTGGAGTTGTTTAGCCTGGACTAAAGGTGGCTGAGGGGAGACCTCATCACTGTCTACAACTGCCTGAGAGGAGGCTGCAGCAAGCTGGGTGCTGGCTTCTTCTCCCAAGTGACAGGCGATGGGATGAGAGGGAATGGCCTCAAGTTGCTCCAGGGTAGGTTCACATTGGACATCAGGAAAAATTTCTTCATGGAAAGGGTTCTCAGGCAGTGGCAGAGGCTGCCCAGAGAGGTAGTGGAGTCCCCATCTGTGGAGGGGTTTAAAAGATGAGTGGACGAGGTGCTCAGCGATGGTTTACTAGTGGACAGGTACGGTTGGACTTGGTGATCTCAAAGATCTTTTCCAACCAAATGATTCTATGAGTTTCCCCTGAGCTCAAACTGATGGATAATGTGAATGTGCTGCTGCACAGCAGCCACGCGCTGTCTAAAGTGACTTTGATTCCTTTTTACTCATGGTTAGGCTGCTCAGATAGAAGTATATGGCTCCAGGTTGCAGCAAAGATCTGCTGTGCTCAGAGGGGTGATTGCAGCAGGGATCCCCTGACCATTAACTCCAGCTGTTGGTGTTTTGCTGCAGGTTGCTCCAGGTCTTCGGGGTGGAACGGTACTTCTGAGTGGTGTAGAAGGAGACATCAGGACAGCTTCTGTCTACAGATACCTGATGTTTCAGCTCTGACAGCATGTCCTGCCCAGGAGTCCAAGGCAGTAACATAGTCCCCTTCACTTTTCCTGCTTTTGTCACTGGAAATTATAGGGATGCTGGTGGCTCTGCTGCATGTGGCATCAGGAGGGAGAGTAGCTGGAGTTGCCTGTGTACCCATAAGAGCGCTGGATCCAAAAGTGCCGGTGGGGCAGGAGAGAAGGGTCCACATAGGGTGTCCTGCTGAGCTGCTCTGTGCAGGAAAAACCCCTCAGAAAGTCCCCTCAGCACTGCTCAAGGCCTTCCTCTCTGTGATCAGCAGCTGGATGACAGATTTACACTGAGAGATGGAAGAAAGGGAAACAACTCTGAGATCTCCTTGTTCTCTGCAGAGGTGGGTACCGAAAACTAGAAGTCCTTTTCCCCAGCCCACACCTTCTGCTGCACAAGGGCAATGATGCCTTCAGTGCTGATGATGTTACACCTAAGGGGGGGTGATGGCCCTCTTAGGATGCTGCAGCTATGACACACCCACCCTCAGAATGATGGAAATCATTCACAAATGAAGGGCAACCTCCTCGTTGGAGTGAGCATAGGGACCTCTATGGTCCAAGACCCCCCTCCAAAGTAGGCAAACCCCACAGGCACTAGGGATGTTGTGGATGTTCCCAATCAGCTCAGGGAGCAGAGGCGGGAGGACTTCCCATTGTCCTCATGATGCAGCCCCAGGAGCTGCAGCATCAGGAGTCTCCCTTGAGTTGTACGACACCCACCAGTGTGAGTCAACATGAACATTAATAACAAACAGAAAAACCCAAGAGCTCTCTCCCCCGCCTTTCCCAATGTGCTGCCGAGCAGGACGTCAGCTCACTGGGGAGTCGCAGGGTAGAGGTTTGCAGCCAGGAGCTTGGGTCCTTTTCTCCTGCCCCATTACCTGGGGATGATGCTGTTGGGAGTAGGATGGGGAATGCAGGTGGCACCTCAGCAGGGAGATGTCCTGGGCCCAGATGAGTCTAAGGGACACCTGAGGGACTGTGGGAGAGCACTGCCAGCACGCGAGCACCTGGAGAGAAGCACCAAGTGCTGCCTGCTCAGTCATGCAGGCGGCTGAGTAAAAGAAATAAATAACCCAGCCGTGAAAAACAAGCACTGGCCAAAACCTTCCAAGAAGCCGTCTGTACTTCCCAGCTGCAGTCCCCGTTCCCTGGCTCTGTTCACCCTCTGGGAATGACAGCAGGGATGGCAACTCCTGCAGCCCAGCAAAGACGCAAACCTCTCCCTCCTCCAGTCCTCCAAGTGCTCCACAATGCCTTTCACCAGCAGAATAATTAGAAATCTAATTCCTCTTTCTCCTGCTCAGCTAATTGTCTGTGGACGATTTGATTGTAAGAGCGTTCAGTGATGCAGAATAACCATCTTATGTCTGCTAGACGTTGCCTTCGCAATTAGCGCTATTGATTGCATCTCTCTGTTCTCTCACCTGCCGGGTCCCGGGAGAGCAGGGGAGCGGCTCTCACCTGGCTCCCAGGGTGACAAGGCCGTGCACTCCCTTTCCCAGCACCATCCTCAGCTTGTCGTGTCCCATCTGGATGAACTCTGCTCTCCAATGTGGCACCTATGCTGCTCTCTGCTCCGCAGCGTGAGCCCCACAACTTCCAGCCAGGACCCAGAAGCTTCCCCCAAACACCAGGGAGCTCCCTCCAAGGACTGAGAGCACTTCTGTCTGCTGGGGACCTGAAATGCATATTTAACCACCCTAAAATATTCTACAAGAGGAGTCAATCCTCTGAACGGTTTGTGTGGAGGAAAGGGATGGGGGGGGAAGCAACCCCAAAAGATCAAAACATTTAATTTCATCATTTTCAGAGTGAGATGTTTTGATTTTTTTCCCCCTCTTCTAAATGACTTTGTTTCAAATTTTCCTTTAATTTTATTTTTCTAAACATCAAAAAAATCTCTAAGAAATGGCTGCGGTTGGAAGGAAATGCGTTGGCGTGGTCACAACAAAACCTTTTGTTCGACACCTCCCCCTTCAAGAATGCCCCTCCCCATTTTTTAATTTAATTTATTAGAATTTCCAGGGATTTTCATTTGCAGGCCAGCTCTGAATTCCATCTGGTTGTGCTTTCCCAGTCACGAACGTGTCACAGCTCTACACAGGGACAAAGCTTTCTTGAGGGCCTGCAGGGTCCCACTCAGCCCAGATTTCATCCCTCCCTGCCAAGGTTCAGCTTGCAACTGATTTTAGAATAAAACAGAATAGAATAGAATCATTAAGGTTGGAAATCCAGTCCAACCTTCAGTCCAAACCCACCGTACCTGCTAAACCGTGTCCCAAAGCACCACATCTTCACATTTCTTGAACTCCTCCAGAGATGGAGACTCCACCACTGCCCTGGGCAGCATCACTCTGTTAGTGAAGAATTTTTTCCTGATATCCAATATAAACCTCCACTGGTGCAACCTGAGGCTATTTCTTCTCATCCTCTCACTTGTTGCTTGGGAGAAGAGACCAACACCCACCTCACCACATCATCCTCTCAGAGAGCTGCAGAGTGTGATGAAATCTCCCCTCAGCCTCCTCTTCTGTAGGCTAAACAGCCCCAGGTTCCTCAGCCACTCCTCATTACCCTTGTTCCCCAGCCCATTCCCCAGCTCTGTTCTCTTCTCCAGACGAGCTCCAGCCCCTCAATGTCTCTCTTGCACCGGGTGCCCCAAAACTGAAGCTGGGATTCAAGATGTAGCCTCAGAGTGCAGGCGGACGATCCCTTCCCTGCCCCTGCTGGCCTCACCATGGCTGATCCAAGCCAGGATGCTGTTGGTCTTCTTGGCCACCTGGGCCACTGCTGGCTCACATTCAGATGCTGTCAAACAACACCCCCAGGGCCTTTTCCACCAGAAAGCTTTCCAGCTGCTCTTTCCCAAGCCTGGGGCACTGCATGGGGTTGTTGTGACCCAAATGCAAAACCCAGCACTTGGCCGTATTGAATCCCATACAATTGGCCTTGGCCACAGATCCAGCCTGCCCAGGGCTCCCTGGAGAACCTTTCTTTCCTCCAGCAGATTGATACTGCCACTCAATTTGGTGTCATCTGCAAACAGACTGAAGGAGAACTCAATCCCCTCACTCGAATAATGGATGAAGGAATTAAACAACACTGGCCCCAATAACGAGCCCTGGGGACACTGCTTGTGACTGTAGAATACTGCTTGTCCCCATGATCTACCCCAAAGGTCTGTGGCAGATGCCTCTCTGCTAAACTCAGAGCCTCTGCCTGTGTCAGGCATCATCTGGGGAGTACAAAGTCTTGCTGGTATGTAGAGAAAGCAGAGCTGGGAGATGACCTGGCCCCAGCTGACCTCCCTCCTAGAGCACTGGACAAGACAGGATCCCTCCTGCCCACACTGGGGGCCACCTAGGGGCAGTTGCCTGCCCGGCTTGGTGCATCCTTGAGCGTGGAGGAGATGCTCGTCTTATGCAACATATTGAATCGCTACCTCAACAGCCACCAGCTCTGGGCCAAGGCGAGTTTGGTCTCCAAGGTCCAGATGGCTGCAGTAGCGAAGAGCTTTCCAGAGCAAGAGGAAATCAGTGTAAATAGCAGACTGTGCAATTAATTTCCCCCACACCAGATTTCTGTTCCCGCAGAATGGGAACAGCCAAAGCAGTCCCTCCAGTCCTATTGCCTCCCAGTACTGGGAAGCTGTGGTATTGCTGGACCACACGTGCAGGTCTTGCACCCATTTCTATTCTGACAAGCCCTGGTTGGGGACCCCCTCCAACTGCTACTCAGCCTGATGGGTCTGATAGTGACAACCCAAGCACAGAGGAGCACCTAGATATCCAGGTCTCCTAAAGACACAGTTTCCCATTGGATAGGATATCCCTGTACTGAGTGCTGTCATCTGTCCCACAGCTTGTGGGTCACAGCAGCTGGAACAGCCCCTGGGCTCAGATGCTGCTGGTAGCCAAGCAGAGAGGAACGGTTCGCAAGGGGGGGGAGAGGTGCTAGGAAGGAATTAGTGTCCGGATCTATAAAACACTTGGTCCCAATTATTATAATGCACTGATTAGGGGAACTCAATAGTTCTGCTGGTGGTTAATGGCAGTAATTACCCAGATATGACTACAGTGGCAATATTAATAACTCTGGGCCATTAGTATTTGTGAGCAATGAGCAGAATACACATCTGTGAGCCTCTTGCTCTTTCTCCTTCAGCTCTAGCCTTTAGCTGGGCTGGGAGAGGGGCTAGAACCCTGCAGCAGAGGAAACAGACACAGGACTTGGCTGATGTTTGTCAGATCCAGAAGAGTGGCTGAAGCCACTTCCGCGCTCATGGAGATGACTCTTTGTTCAGCAGCAGCTTCTACACTGGGGCTGGAAATTTGACTGCTGACTGCTCAGAGCAGAAATTCCTTGCTTTGAAGGTGCTGCTGTAGTGTGGGGCTTCTGGCCATGTGGGATGCCACAGCCCATCTCCTGGAAGACCTGTAGACCTGCTGTCCTGTAATGTGGGTCACTTATTTAACTCAGACAACTCAGCTGCCGTGAGGCTGGGAACACATGCAAGGGGCTGAGGGCCGGGCTCTTGTGCTGGTGTGAGCCCACATCTACCTGCTAGAGAGGTGGGATCTGTGATGGTTCCACCTTATAGAGGTCTCCACAAGCATGATGATGACCAACATCTGACCTGGAGGGTGAGGAAAGGCCCTTGCAAGCAGCTTGGAAGAATTTCAGTGAGAGAGAGGGGAAAGGGAGTAGGTGCTGTTTCTCTCAAGAAGAAGGACAGGGCTTATGCAGCCAACACCAGTGCTTACACACACACTGTGAAGCCCCCATATCCCTGGTAAAGGGTGGAGGAAGCGTAAACTCGTGACGCTCACCAGCATCCCCTGACAGCAAAGCCCAGAACCACCCTTCCTAAGCCCCGGGCTCAGCCAACATGAACCTTCCCTGGTTTGTCACCCCATGGATGGGAAAGGACCTCCACACAAAAGATGTTTTTCTTGTTGCACGTCTGCAAGGGGCTCAGGTGGTGGGAGGCAGCTCCTCCCTAACAGTCCCTCAGCCTCCTTGCTGCCACCACGCTGCCCAGAGCACCATCCCCCAGGGCCAGGTTACCAGCACGCTTGTGGCTGTCTCCTTGCCTTCCCCGCTACCTTCTCTGTCTGCGTCTGACTCGCAGAGACACTCGGCTCCTACCGCCTCACATCTGTATTCCCCCAGGGAAGCCCCTCCGACCGCATGGCCCGGCTCTGACTCCAGCCTCGGTCTGTGGTTTCTTGGCTATTTCTAAAGAAAAGAGGTGATTAATTGCTCCCTCATTTGCCCTCAGGAGAAAATAAATCTATGATTCTATCAAACGTGTAGATGTGGCACTTCAGGACATGGTTTAGTGGGCTGGATGAGCTTAGAGGACTTTTCCAACCTTAATGATTCAATGATGCTGTAACTCTATTCCAGCAGCCTCCCAGAGATTGGTGATGTCCTAGAGAGCAAGGGGATGCTCCTAGAGAGCTGCCCAACCTCCATCCTGCAAGCGATGCTGCCAGCTCTCTGCTTCCAAAGCCCAGGAGGAGCTGGGGATGGGAACACCATGACCTATGCAAGGGGGATGCTCCCTGCTCCATGTGCTCTGCAAATGCAGCTTCCATCCTTGCTCCGAATGCCGCAGGGAACTTTCCCACTCCATCTCTCTGGCTGAGTCGTAATGATGGGAATATTTAGCACACGGCGCAGTGTATTCAAACAATCCCGCAGTCAGAGACACCCTGTCACCCAGGTGACATGCCTCTTGCATGCTGCCAATTTAGCAGCCGCGGCAGCATGACGCCCCTGGAATCTGGGTTAATGTTGGCAGCTGCCGCTGCCGACAGCCCCGGCTCCACAGGGAGAAAGGGCTGGGAGTGCACGGCATCCGTATCAGTGTCCTGCCCTAAAGACAGACCCCCAGCAGGCCTTGTGCAATGTCTGAGGCCACGGCAGCCCCTCTAGCAAGGATGTTCAAAGGAGGCAGATACAAAAATAAATAAAGAAATAAAATGTCTGGTTGTTTTCCATTGCAAATTTTGTGAAGAAATCTTCTTTTCCTCCCTTTTCCCTGCATTGCCATCAGATTCCCCAATCTCTGCCAAGCCCTTTCCTTTCATAGATGAAAAACCCCAAACAAAATCTGTCAGGACAGAAGATGGTGAAAATGCCTGGCTTCCGAACAACCAGAGCCCAGTTTTCCGAACCAAGACCTTTCTTGGTTGCTGTTACAATAAAAAACCAAAAAAAACAAAAAAGGAGAATTTTTTTTCCCCCAGATCAGCATTCTGCAAAAGTCACTCAGCGAACGATTGATGCTTTGAGATAATTACACGGTGATTAAACTGTTTGCGGCAGTTTCACTCCAGATGGCAAAGGACAACACCCCATGCCCGTTCCATCTCCCTAGTCCTTGTACCCTGCCCTGTGCAGTGGTCACACCCTGAGGTCTGGGTTGACCTTGCTTATGGCCAGGCCATGTAGGGTGGTGGCCACACCATGGGGCTGCGAGCACTGGCCAACACCTGATTCATGCCAGAGTGACCTGTCCCTGTGTCACATCCCCATGTCCCTGGAGGTGTTTAATAGATGTGCAGATAACATGCTCAGAGATCTGGTTTAGTAGTGGACAGAGATGGTTGGGCTTGATGTTCTAAAAAGGTCTTTTCCAACAAAGAGATTTTGTGCTTCCACGAGATACATGTGGTGCCTCAGATTTGGTATTAAGAAACTCCCTGTTTAACTGCTATTCACTGCAATGCCTGATGAAAAACCCTTAATAAAGCAGAGATGCTGAAACACAAAGCATCATCTTCCCTTTGTCCTGTGTTGCCCAGTGGTTTGAGCAGTGGATTAGACCAGGAATATTTCCACAGAATCATGGAATTGTTAGGGCTGGAAGGGACCTTAAAGCCCAGATTGTTCCAGCCCCTGCCATGGTCAGGTAGTGGATCAGGGGCTCCAAGCCCCATCCAACCTGCCCTTGAACCCCTCCAGGGATGGGGTAGCCACCACTGCTCTGGCAAACCTGGGCCAGGGCTTCTTGCCCTCACTGCAAAACATTTCTGCTGAAGATCTCATCTCAATCTACCCTCTTGCAGCTGAAAACTATTCCCTCTCATCCTATCTCTGACCTCTCTGATCAAAAGCCCCTCCCCAGATTTCCTGGAGCCCCTTTCAGTCCTGGAAGCTGCTCTAAGGTCTCCCTGGAATCTTCTCTTCTTGTGCTGAACCACTCCAGTTCTCTCAGCCTGCCCCTGTGGAGGAGGTTCTCCAGCCCTCGGATCATCTCTGTGGCCTCCTCTGGACTCGCCCCAACAGTTCCATGTCCTTCCCATGCTGAGGATTCCAGAACTGGACATAGGGCTCTGGGTGAGGTCTTATCAGAGAGGAGCAGAGAGGCAGAATCCCCTCCCTGCTGTTCCCACTGTTTTGGATACAGCCCAGGACACGGGTGGTTTCTGGGCTGCAAGCACACATTGGCAGCTTGTAAGGACCTTCTTCATCCCCCAGCACCCCAAGTCCTTCTCTTCGGGGCTGCCCTCATGCCTTTACTATGTCTCAAATTACATTTCAAGGTTTTTCAAGTGTCCTTTTGGCCATTTCCTAATTCCTGCTGGTTTTTAAGCTTCCTCAGCTCACACATCTTCCCATGTCAGATCATTGCAAGGGCTGGGGAGTCAAAGCACCTGAGCCCTGCTTGCAGCGTGAAACCAGCCCCAATGACCGCTCAGGCCAAGCTGGTACAGGGTGTGGAGGTGGAAGGTTGCAAAGGTGACTCCCAGGTCTCCTCCAAATGCACCAGCATGGCACTCAGATGCTGCAGACGCTGCAGACACTGCATCTTCATTTCTGTGTGCTCTGTTCCCACACCACCTCCACTCCCATCCTGTGGCTGGGGCTTGAAAAAGGCTGGATAATTTTATGATCAATAATAACATTGGTAGTTATTCTTGTCAAGAGAAGGTTAATTGTGCCTCCTGCCTAGGGGCACCAGCTGATCACCGCAGGGGCCGGGAAGACATTTTCTGCCTGTGTTCAGCATTTCACAACCCACTAGGTTGCAAGATGCAGGGTTTAACCATGTGCTGAAGCATCAGGTGCTGTTGTGGAAGGCAGCAGGGGAGCAGCGCCCTGATCCTGCTGTCAAGATGGTCATTTGGTGGCCAGCAAAGGCCAGCAGGGCGAGGGAGGAGATCCTGCCCCTCTATTATGCTCTTGGGAGATCTCACCTGGAGCCCTGTGTCCAGTTTTGGAATCCCCAACTTAAGCAGGATATGGAACTGTTGGAATGGGACCAGAGGAGGTCACAAAGATGATCCAAGGGCTGGAGCAGCTGTGCTATGAGGACAGGCTGAGAGAGTTGGAGCTGTT
The DNA here is from genome assembly GCA_013389865.1 of Piaya cayana. Classification (NCBI taxonomy): domain Eukaryota; kingdom Metazoa; phylum Chordata; class Aves; order Cuculiformes; family Coccyzidae; genus Piaya; species Piaya cayana. The sequence continues at coordinate 59,592 of WAAB01012057.1, read as the reverse complement.
CAGCCTGGAGAAGGCTGCTGGGAGACCTTAGAGCAGCTTCTAGTACCTGAAGAGAGCTACAGGAAAGCTGGGGAGGGACTGTTTTCCAAGGGCTTGTAGTGATAGGATGAGGGGAAATGACTTTTGAAGGGAAGATATTTACATTAGACAATGGGAAGAAATTCTTTGTGATGAGGGTGGGGAGGTCCTGGCCCAAGTTGCCCAGGGAAGCTGTGGCTGCCCCGTCCCTGGAGGGGTTCAAGGCCAGGTTGGATGGGGTTTGGAGCTCCTGATCCAGTGGGAGGTGTCCCTGCCCATGCCAGGGGCATGGAACAGGATGGACTTTGAGTTCCCTTTCAACCTAAATAATTCTGTGATTTGCTGATGTTCGTCCCATGCAGCGATGCTGCCCTGAATGTGCTCATGAGTGGGTGATGGGTAACGAGCCACCACAATGGGGTATCTTAGCCTCCCTCCCCAGACTCTTCATCCTGACACAGGGACACAAGGACTGCCCAGCACCCCTGTGAGGCTGAGGGATGTGTCTCCCCCACGGTGCTTGAGCTGCCCCCAGCCCAGGTGCAACTCCGTGTCACAATAAAATTTTATGGCTTGTGGCTGTCAGGAGGATAAAGGCTGTGATGCACCCAGCAGTGAGAACAGCTATATACTGCATAGCTGTGGGCATCTTCCCCACATAGATCCCAGCAGGCAAGAGCTCCAACACTGGGCTGTGCTGTGCAAGGGGGGTCAGAACAAGACTTTTCCTCCTGCACTGGAAGGGCAGCAATGGAGCAAAAAGTTAGGATGCTGCTAATGGCACAAAATATAGCAGAGACACCTCTGTGTCTTTGCACAGCTGGCAGGGGCATGGTCCTACATGATTGTCTAGCTGTGAGACCCCTTGCACTCTCTAACTGTCCATTCCCAGACATCCTCACCCCCTTTTTTCTCTTTTCTCCCTCTTGCATTTATAATCTGTGCCCGTGGCCTTGTCTCCAGCCTCGCGTGTGACCTACTTATGCACACAGCCCCAGTTCTTGCCTTTTCTCTCTTGAACAATGATGCCGTCCAAGCTGCTGTGCTGTGTCCCCTGAGCACAATGAGAGCGGCTCTTGTGGAGCCTTTCACCACAGCATCCACGGTCACCAGTGCACGCTGAGCTGCTGGGAGGAGGCTCAGCACCCCAGTTGGTCTGAATGCTGCCCAAGGCTCTCATCCCGTGGATAACCCCCAGCAGGGAGAGGGTTCCACTGCAGCTGGTGGGCAGGGCGAGCAGTGCAGGCTGTGCTCTTGCCTCCCAGGCTGCCTGCAGACAGCAAAGGCAGCAAGACAGCCAGCTCAGGGTGCTCAAAGGCAGGGTGCACAGACAGAGGTTCCTCCAGCTGTGCCTGGGGCCAGCCTGCAGCAGCACCAGCCGTGCTCTCCCCCACGCTGATTCCAGCCTGACACTCCCCATGGTAAAGGACTACAGAGATGAAGTTGTTCCCCCTTGGAGGCCCCTGCTGAAATGAGAAAACAGTCTGAGCAGAAGCAGCTGGGATCCTCCCTGCCATAGAATCATGGAACGGTTTGGGTTGGAAGGGACCTCAAAGCCCATCCAGTCCCACCCCTGCCATGGGCAGGGACACCTCCCACTGGATCAGGTTGCTCAGAGCCCATCCCGATTTGGCATGCTGAGTTCAGAGTCAGGACAGAGCTGTGGGAGAGGCAGGTGCCACACCTGCATTGGAAACGATACTGGGATCCAGTCCTGGGAATATGTTGGGGTCACGGGGGAGCAGTGGCTGAGCAGCAGGCAGGATGGGTGCTACGGTGGCTACATCTCTGCCTTGGATCAGGACTGCTGCTTGCTCTGCTCCATGGTGTGTGGGTCCTGCGGGGAACAGCTGCTCCGCAGAGTGAGCACTGCTTCTCTGAGGAAAGACTTCTCCCAGAAATAGCCCAAGGGAAGCAAGGGGAGAGTTGCTGCACCATGCACGCAGGCGCACATGGAGAGCACGTGCACAGGCATGCACACACGCCCAGCACGTGTGCAGGTGTGTGCACAGGGAGAACCTGCTGCGCAGGTGTGTGTCACGCCCTGGGTGCTGAGAACAGAGCTGGAGCCAGGGGGAAGGAGGCTGTGCTGGCTCAGATGTTGCCCCACACGAGTGCTGCTGCGTGAGTCTGTAAAATGATGGTGAGAGGCAATTGGAATGCTGAGATGCCCACACTCAGGCCCAGACCTAGGCTGCCTGTGGGTTCATCAGGAGGAAGGGGTTCTCTGCCTTGGCTAATGAGAATAATAAGGTAATTAGGGACTGCATAATCAGCATGAAGACAGGGCCTTGTTGCTATGCAAGCACTGAGTCAAGAGATGCCCGTGTCCTCCCGCCTGCACACCTGATAAGTCCCTAGAGAGAGGCTCTCCTGAGGTTTGTGGCTGCCCTGATGCTTATTACAATGCCAGGAAAACCTCGCATCCCTCGTCCACTGCTGTCTTCATAAGCTCTGTGATGGGAAGGCACACAGTCCCCTGTCAGGACCATAGAATCACAGAATGATTTGGGTTCAAAGGGACCTCAAAGCCCATCCAGTCCCATCCTCTGCCATGGGCAGGGACACCTCCCACTGGATCAGAGGCTCCAAACCCCATCCAACCTGGCCCTATGGAACAGTTCTCCTGTGCTGTGTCCGTGTTGGCATATATATGGCCTCTCAGGATTGCCAGGAAGCTTATCTGTGCTCAGTTTGATGTTTCCACTTGCACATAGAGATAACAAATTATTCCAGCCCCACTTTGCCTCCAAGGCATCTCCAGCCCCACATACCCGTGGTCATCATCTGCACAGGGAGGGCTGAGTTGCGAGTGGGAGCTGTGGGGTGCAGAGGATACAACTCAAATCACTGCCTACCCAGCACTGCAGGTGCCTATCATGCCCCAGCTGGGTTTCCAGCTCCAAGCACAGTCCTGTTGCTGTCATGCACATCCTCATGGAGCACAGATCATGACACAGCATCACCTCAGCACCTTTTTTCACATGATGTGCTTAGTCCCTGGCTGCTGTGTCCTCCAGCACCGCACACCTCAGCTGGCTCCTGACCCCATGCCAGGCAGAAGGGAGCCAGGATCCATCCCTTCCCCTGGCCGTGCTGCTGCACCGTGCTGCTCCATCGCCGCAGAGACAGGGTGCGGAGCGCTGACAGGGGCTGTAAATTGTCAGGGCCCGTAAAGCATTTAATGATTTTGAATTTATCTGCATCGATAAATACATGACAAGGTAACAGTCAAATAAATACCCATTAGTGCACTCGCTCTCTTTTTTTTTTTTTTTAATTACGAGCTTGGGTGTAACCAATCATTTTCTGCTAAGCAAGCGCTCCAGGAAATCACCAACTCGCTCTCTTCCAGCCCTGGTGAGCTCTGCAGCCAGTAAAGGAGGGAGCAAGCCAGGAGGGAGGTTTGGCCCCCGCAGCATCCTGCTCTCACCCAGCAGAGGCACACAACCTGGATGGCGTTGGGTTTTCTCAGCATCCACTCCCTTGCAGAGTAGGCTGCAGGGACTGCTTTGCTTTTGTTCAAAGAGCCCGGCTTGCAGAGTTGAGCTCTCTGCTGTGAGCACGTGCTGCCCAAGCTGTGCTGGCACTGCTGGGGCTCCTGCCTTCCCCTGCCAGCCTGGGAAAACCCTGGAGAGCTGGTAATGCTCTCAGTGAACTCAGGAGGATAGGGATACTGCTCTTCAGGCCAGGCTGGAGGTAATGTCAAGGACGACAGGTTTGGGGCAGTGGTCCTCTAAGCCGACATAAGCTGGAAACGTGTGCTCGCAGCCCAGAAGGCAAACAATATCATGGGCTGCATCAAAAGGAGTGTGACCAGCAGGGCAAGGGAGGGGATCCTGCCCCTCTGCTTTGCTCTCATGAGACCCCAGCCGGAGCCCTGAACTCAGTTCTGGAATCCTCAGCACAGGGAGGACATGGAGCTGTTGGAGTGAGTCCAGAGGAGGCCACAGAGATGATCTGAGGGCTGGAGAACCTTCCGTAGGAGTACAGGCTGAGAGAGTTGGGGTTTTTCAGACTGGAGAAGAGAAGGTTCCAGGGAGATCTTAGAGCAGCTTCCAGGACTGAAAGGAGCTCCAGGGAAGCTGGGGAGGGACTTTTTCCAAGGGCCTGTAGTGATAGGATGCTGGGGAATGGCTTTAATTTGGAAGGGGGAAGATTTAGACTAGACATTGGGAAGAAATTCTTCATTATGAGGGTGGGGAGGACCTGGCCCAGGTTGCCCAGAGCAGGGGGGGCTGCCCCATCCTGGAGGGGTTCAAGGCCAGGTTGGATAGGGATTGGAGCCCCTGATCCAGTGGGATGTGTCCCTGCCCATGGCAGGGGAATGGGCTTTGAGGTCCCTTCGAACCCAAATCATTCTGTGATTCTATGGTCCTTGTGGGGGGCTGTGTGCATCCCAAGGGCACCATTTTCTGGAGGCAAATTCCAGGTTATCTGAAGGATGAACAGAGACGGATGGATCTCATGTATCACTGGACCATCACTGCCTTTGGCCATCCCTCACCAACCCCTTCCTTTTTGGTCAAGCTGGAAAGCCCTCGAGGGATGCAAACAACCCAGGTCAACATCTCAGAACAAGTTTTGCTATGGCAGGTGGGCCAGACCCCAGAAAGGGTCATGGAAAAGAAACAAAACTGAGAGACAGGACTGGGAAGTCGATGGGCTGTGAAATCCCTGAGCACCAGCTTTGCTGCTGCAGAACAGCCTCCCACGTGAGCCGCGGTGCCGCTGCTGACAGCACTTGCTGCCAGCAATAAGGAATGGTGAAAGACGGAGGAAGGAGGAGCCGGGTAAGAATAAACCCCTGGCTGGTGTGACCCAGCAAGGATGGAGAGGGTCAGGCTGCTGGCCAGGCGCTCACCCTGCACACAGAGACAGAGCACCAGGTGGTAAAGGAGTGGGGTTGAGGACAAAACCCCCTCTGTCCTCATTGACCTTCCCTTGCATTAATCTCTCTGTGCCAAACCGCTGGCTCAAAAAGGGGGCAGAGAGAGGAATTGGCTCTTTTGCTCTCTCTAATTTCTGCCTGGCAAAATTCTTCCATGAGAGCAGCTTTTCAGATCCGAACATCTCCTGGGAACATGTCGATCCTGATGATTTTTTTTTCTATGGAGATGTGTCAAATCAAATGATTTCAACTTTCACATTTTATTTCAATAACGTTGCAAGGATTCTTTCCAATGAGAGGTGAACATTTCAATTTGACATTATCATTTGGTTGCATTCCATTTGGGCTTTCATATTACCATATTACTTCAAATCTACGTTTCTATTCTATGTAGCCTTTTAGTGCTTAATGATTCAGCAGCGTCAAAACCCCAGCTAAACGTTTTGATGTTTTTGGGTGGAATTCCACACCCCCCAAATAGGTATCTCGTGGAATAGTCTGTGTTGAGAAGACCCTAGGTTCCCAGGGGAGGGAGCTGCCACAGTGTACCTGGCTCTGACTCTAGCAAAGAGCATTGTGGCAGAGGTAGCAGCAAAGCAGGGACACTTTTCCCTGTGCTGAAACCAGATGTGACTGCTCCGTGCTGTAGAGCCATAAATAATGAGTGACAGTGCTAGCAGAGAGGAAGATGAAGACATTGTGCACGAAGTGGAGAGAAACTCACCAGTAGGAGTTAAGAAAGACCATGCCCCTGATACCCAGAGGTGCTCCAGGAAGAGTTTGTGGCCCCAGTAGAGCAGGATTGGCTGGAAGCAAGAGCTAATTCAACACAAAAAGAGGGTTTCTCTGAGGGGTTCTACATGAAAGTTTTGTTTGAGAAGTGATGGAGAGGAGCCAGGTTTTTCCTTTTGTGACCCACCAGCCTCCAAAGGCTAGGATGTGGCTCTGTGGGGGGAGACAGAAATCTGCTTTGTCCTTTGCTGGTGGAAGAGAGGCTGAGGCTTCACCTTCTCTGCGCAGACTACATTTCCCCCTGATCACAGAATCACAGAATCACCAGGTTGGAAAAGACCCATTGGATCATCGAGTCCAACCATTCCCATCAATCACTAAACCATGTCCCTCAGCACCTCATCCATCCGTCCCTTTAACACCTCCAGGGAAGGTGACTCAACCTCCTCCCTGGGCAGCCTCTGACAGTGCCCAATGACCCTTTCCGCGAAAATGATGAACTGGTGGGTCTCATGTAGGTGGGTTAGGGCTGTGTGTTGGGCTGGAGCTCTTTCCCTAGAGGAGGCAGCATGCCCTCTCATCCCTGGGCACTGCCCACGGCTCCATGCCCTGCAGGGATGGCTCAGTCCTTCCCCGGGCAGTGAGAGCCCGTGGTGGGGCACTAGGCTGCCCTGTGTCTGTGTGCCACCTGCTCCCTGCATGCAGCCTGCCAGGCTCCTGTCTCTCACTCCCCAGCATCCCTGTTGATAGCAAGATAGATTAAAACCTGGTTTAATGGATATTTATGATCTCCATCACAGTCTTTTACTGCCTGTCCTTTTGCATTAAGGGCAGCACTGCTACCACGTGCCCAAGCAGTGCATGAGGGCAGGGGTTCGGTCTGCATAGAGGGAACTTGGCTGCCTAGAGGCATTAACATCCCCCTGGAACCCCAACAAAAGCTTCAGACAGGTACCAACTGTGCCAATGGGATCCTTGTGCAACCCCCAAGTAGATCTCATCAGATAGCCGTCCTTAAGTGCCCCTCTATGCCTTACTCACCAGATGGGGAAGCTGAGGCAAAGGGAGGAGGGAGTGGAGGTGCAGTTGCTGTCAGCAAGCAGGGCCAGCACTGGCACACACATGTGCATGTGGGGCAGGAGGCATGGATGGGCAGGGGTGAAACAGCACAGCAGCCACACAGCAGGGTGTGTGCTGGGCATGGCCACGTGGGACAGAGGGGCAGAAAGTACCAGCAAGAGCCATGGGTAAAAGCCAGGTCTGTGGGAAACAGCCTCCGTTGGCATTTGCTGAGTAGACTGCCGCCTTTTGAAGCTGGCGATGCTCTTGGACGACACGGGAAACCCTAATTGGATCCCCAGTTTCCCTCTCACTGGCTCTAAATGAAACTCCCCTGGGATAGCATATTAAACTTGACCTGTGCACCACCTCTGAGATTAACATCAGAGGAGGAAGAATTAAAGGTCTGCGGAGGGCAGTGCAAGGGAGGAGGCGGGCATGTCTCTCCTCTCCTGCTCCGGGAAGGGGTGGAAGGGCAGCTCTCTGGGGAGATGTGCAGTCCAGCATGCTCTGCCCAGCTGCTGGAGGAGTGTGGCCGTCCAAACGCCACACGTGCTGGCAAGGAAAGTTGATGTTCTCCTTCCCCAGCTCAGTGCTAACATGAAAGGCAAAAAAAAAAAAAAAACCAAAAAAAAACCCTCCCCTCTGGGGCAGTGGAGGGAAAGAGGCAGCATTTGCTTTTCTGCAGCACAGAGGCTGCTCCTGGCCTTGCAGAGCCCTGCTGCTCAGAGCAGCTGGGGTTTGTGAACACTGGGGACCCAGCTGGGGTGAGGAAGAGTGTTGGGGGTTGGAGGAAGGGTTGCATCCAACAGGCATTGTTTGGGCCTTGTGCTCCTTGTTTGCTCTGCATCACAAGCTGGGTTCCTCTGGGGAGCTCTACACGCATGCTACCACCCCGCAATCCATGCAATGGCCCTGGCTGGGTCACATCCAGCCCATCTTCAGGAGAACAGCGACACAGCTCAGCTCAGAGATACTGCAGAAAGAAAAGTCCACTCGTGGTGCACCCAAGGTACATCTACACCTTAATCCGGATTGTAATTTTGGGCCTGATCCTGCTCTCCCTGAGCCCTGCCAGGGAAAGAAGGAGCATTTTTTCACCAACATCGTGCTCACCCCGTCAGTGAGTAAGAGACACTGCAGGCACTTACAGCTTTCAAGAGCTGACAAGCTCACGAGAATGAAAAGTTCAAAACCAGTGCTTGGGACATGTAAGTGTCTGCGAAACTAACTGCCATTTGGGTAGGAGCACACGTGCCAAGACCCGTCTCCTCCCGCATCGTGCACGCTTGGAGAAAAGGTCACCCTTCAGCAGGCTGGAGTCACCCAGCCTCCCCCAGGTGAGGGATTCGGCTCTCGCTCCTCTTAATGAGGTGACCTTCGCTGCGGTGGACGTGAGCAGTTCTCCCTGAAGAGTCGACAGGTCAAATTAAGCAGATGTTTTATTCTGCCCCGTATCTGGCTGTCGGAGAGCAGAACACAAGATGGACAGAAGCTGAAAAGAAGGTGTCACTTGTTTTCTTTCCTCCATTATTATTTTACAGCCTGTAAATGACTGGCAAACTGCTGGGATGTTTCGTCTCAAGGCAGAATCCACCCTGATTGAGCTGAAGGGCATACAGTGTGTGTGAAGAGGGGCTGTACACAAGGGTTACCAGTGCTCTTCATCTCTTCTCCAGGCTTCCAGGGTAAGTACGGGTGTTGGTATCTGAATTGCTGCTACTGCTGGAGAAGACTTTTCCACCTCACGCAATGTTCTAGGCACTGCCCTGAACTGGGCAGGTCAAAAGCAGGTCCTCCTGGCATCAGACTGCTCAGCTCCCCTCTGAAATCACTCCACCTTCAGCACTAGAGCAGCTCAATATCATAGAACCATAGAATGGTTTGGGTTGGAAGGAACCTTAAAGATCAAGTTCCCGCAGCAGCTACCTGAAATATGTAATGGGGCTCCTGCCCATCTGACCCAACAAGGCCTGTCCTGGGCCTTCCCCATCCCAAATTCCTTGAACTGGCTCTTCTCAATCCAACAAGGCTGCATTAATCCTTCTTCACTCAGCAGGGTCTCAATTGGCTTTGTCTGCTTCACGAAAAGCTGTTGCCTTTTATAGGATGTTCACCCTGACAGCAAAGGGGACAATTCCTGTCCCCAGGAAGGGAGGAGATGGCAAACTTGCTAAGCAGCGATGAAAGAAAGTTCATAGGACACAGTGAGGAGTCACCTGGGTGCATGGGTACCTGTCCTGGCCAGATCCTAGGCACTGGTCTAAGGAAAGCTGCGGAGGGGCTATCGATCAGGGAGTGCAGGGACAGGATGAGGAGAAACATTTAAGCTGAAAGAGGGGAGATTGAGATGAGATCTTAGGAAGAAAGGCTTTCCTCTGAGGATGGGGAGACCCTGGCCCAGGTTGCCCAGGGAAGTCATGGCTGCTTCATCTCTGGAGGTGTTGAAGGTCAGGTTGGATGGGGTTTTGATCACCCTGATCCAGTGGGAAGTGTCCCTGCCCATGGAAGGGGGTGGAACTGGGTGGGCTACCAACCTTTCTGACCCAAACCATTCTATGATTCTGTGGTTCTGTGATTTCACGATTCTATGATTCCCTGAGCAGGGAGTGTGAACTCCAGTCCGAAAATTTTATTTCCAATGGGTTGACCACGCCAAGTCGCAGAAGAGTCAGGATTTCCAGTGGACTAAGTTGTATTTGCATTGACATCCAGTAGAAAACAGCCCCTATACCTGCTAGAGTTTAATGCCCCAGCTGTGGGCTGCAAAAGTAGAAGCAGGGCTGGCTCTGCACAGAATGCCGATCCCTGCCCAACACAATTCAGGGCAACAGCTCCTGACCTCCCTCTTGCACCACAGATGACCTGATTAAGCTCAGGCACTTGTCGATAAGCCAGGAGGGAATTCTACCTACTGGGCTTGAATTAATATTTCACCTTTAAAGAAGAACTGGCAGCTAGGCACAGGTGACCTCCACAGAGAAGATTCTTCTAAGACTGTTTCTAGAGGGAGAAAAAGCCCGTGAAATCACAGCATGAAGTCATCCAAATGCAAAGGGCTGCTGTTCAGTCTGTGATGCGCTGGGTTGGCTCCAGACTCAGCAAACTCACCTCTCCCTCACTGAAAAGTGGCTCTTCCCATGGGCCATGGTGCTCTCTGGACAGGACAAGTCAGCCTTCCTGCCTCTGGTTTGTCATCCTCCCCATTTAGCCATCTGTTTCCCACATGGACTCCATCTCCAAGATCTAGGGCATCTGTTCTGATTTCATCTCCATCTCCCTATAATCCTCCATCTCCCTCACCCCAGGCTGCTTTTCTTCCTTCATCCCAGCATCTAAGACAGTGGTGAACATCTTTTGGAGTGAGAGTGGAGTGCTGTCCTTGGGAGGGGTAGAACATGCACACTGGTTGCTCTGGCTTTGCCACCAGGAAGGAGCCATAAGAACTTTACGCAATAATGTCACCTTGTCAGAAGAGAGATGAGGACATCCCTCCAGGCCCTGGTGAGCTCTTGTAAGAGCTGCCCTGAGCTTCTCCTGCGACAGCAGTCAGGGTCGAGATGAAAAGGACTGGGGGGTGAAGCAACCTCGGTTTGTTGCGGTTTTACTTCCCAAGGGGGTGGGTAGTGGCATGGGTGAGGAAAGGCAAGAGACTGCAGCAGCAGCCAGAGCAAATGGGTCTTTATTTTATCTCCAGGATAAAAAGGAATACGGAAACCAGCTTCCTAAGATGAGGTGCCTTCATCTCGCTGCAGTGTGTTTGATCATTTTAGATGTTTTACAAGGAGGTGTATGGTTGAATTATCATTAGAGGAGGTGATGGAGCTGAAGAGTAACGGAAAACTTCCCCTGTGGTGACCCAGACTCGAATTACATGCTTGCAGGGAGAAGAGAAGGCGAGCACAGAAGCTGGCATGGCTTTCGGCTGGGTGTCCAGGAGGCAGGAACAGCTCCTGAGCCCTGTAGCACAGTCTGGCTGAGTCCAGCTGCCCAAGAGCCTTTTTGTACTGGGAAGTGGGTCTGGGAGATGGGTCTAAGGGTCTGCAAAAGCAGCCATGACACAGCTTTCCAGTTCCCTCTCTGTTGTCAGGGGAAATGGGGTACAGTGTAGAGAAGAAGTTTATAACCCTAATTATAAACTATGGCTGGGATGGTGGGGCCAATGTGCTCCTGAGCAGGGGAATCCCATCGGTGGCTGGGATCCAGAGCAGGGGCATGCAGCAATGAGGACAAAGGGATCGTGGAGCCAAGGATCCTGGGGCTGGAAGCACTGGCATCCCCATCAGAGAGGGAATTCTCACCTCTTTTTCCACATCAGTGCACTTAATCATCCATCCATCACCCATCCCGTCTGTCCTGAGTCCTCCGGCAGGTGCGAGGATGGATGGCATGCTTGAAATTGCCAAAGCCTGCACTGCGTGCATGCTTGCTTAGCAATAGAGCAAGTGCCATTTCCAGAGCCTCATTAGTATTTGCATTGTTGCATGGCTGTCGAAGAGAAGTAGCAGCTAAGTGAGCCAGTCAGATCTTGCTAATTTGCATGTTAATGAAGCTCACAGAACACAGCTTAGAGAGACTGGCAAGTAGACTTCCAATTGATAGATCTATACATGCAGCCTGTATGTGCTTTAGAGACACAGCAAACACTGTAGGCAGACACGCAGATGGCTGTGGAGACAGACAAACAGATGGCTACAGACAGACGTACTGGATGTGGGGAGAAATCCTGGTGGAGAGAGGTAGGGTGAAGTGCTGGAGAGAGGAGGAGAAGGACAGAAAGATGGATAGATGGATAGATAAAAAATATGAGTGGGGAAACAGATTAGTCAAGGACTGTGAACATGTTTTGAAACAGGAATCTTACCAGGGCTTTTTTTATTTATTTAAAAAAAATAGAAAAGAAATCAGGTTGTGAATAATGACTTGCAGAGCACAAGTCCCGGTGGGGCTGGATTTACATCTCTGCATTAGATGATGCTGCTGCCTTGGGGTGCTGCCCAGCCCCACCTTTGGAAGGAGCCTGCCCAGGCTGCGAGGACTATCCAGCCACTTCACTCCTGAATCTGCCCTTGGGGGACTAGAAAGGAAACAAACAAGGTTGTAATGAAAAGATATACATATATATTTATATGCATTCCTAGCGTGAGTTTGAAAGGCAGCCCTTGCAGCTCACAGAAGAGGTGGTGTGTGAGGAAACCTTTCCTGCTTTTCCGAGGCAAAGGGGGTCCAGCAACCTGGAAGATACTGAGAACCTGTGAATTTGAGACTCATACAATGTTCCTAGTTGGAAGGGAACCACAAGGATCATCGTGCCCAGCTCCTGTCCCTACTCAGGACACCCCAACATTCACACTGTGGGGCTGAGGGAATTGGTCAAATGCCGCTAGAATATTGTCAGGCTTGGAGCTGTGACTGCTTCCCTGGGAGCTGTTCCAGGGCTCCACCACCCTCTGGAGGAAGAACCTTCTAATGTCTAGCCTGACCCGCCCCTGCACGGCTTCCTGCCATTCCCTTGTGTCCAGAGAGAAGAGCTCAGTGCCTGCTCCTCCTCCATTTGTGATGAAGCTATAGATTAGGATAAGGTCTTCTTTCAGTCTCCTGTTCTCCAGGTTGAAGGATTGGGAGAGTGTGATATTCCCAGCCTGGAGAGTCAGGGTGAAGAATCAGGAGACGCATACTCTTAGCACTAGAGGTCCAGCTGTGACATCCTACATCCCACACCTACATCTTCTTATGGGCCAGCATCACCACCACTACACCCTGTCTGGGGAGGAGGGATTGAATATGGAGGGATATCACAGCATCTTCCAGCAAAACTCATCTCCTGGCAGGTTGGGGCTGGGACACCACCTGAATGAGTGACACTGGCCCAAGGAGGCGGCACTGCTTACCTTCAAAACCAGTAACATTGCCCAGAAAATCTGGTTTTGGCACTGCTGTGGGTCCATGGTCCCATATCAGCAAGTCAGAGCCACCAGCAAATCCTTCACAGGCATCCAGGAGACTCGTAGAGTGAGCTCTTCTGCCTTTGGTTCCCCCTCTTCCTCTGTCTGTGTGTTTTCTCCCACAAAGGGTGCAAGATGCAAGCAGGGAGGACAAGTGTGAGCCACCACCATGCAGGGAGGCTCCCTGAGGTTTGCAGCTGCAGTTGTAGAGAAATAAGTACGGATCCATAGGGGCTATGTGTTCTGCCTTCTTTTCCAAAAGTATCAGAGGATCGTGGACATCTCTGGATGTATCAAACTCATCAGCAGAGGAAGGTCAGCCTCCAAACTGCAGCACTGCCTCTGGGTCTTAAAGCAGGCTGCCCTGGAGCCCAGTCTCTCCCTGCTTGCATGACCTGTGTGGTTCAAAGGCAACGTACACAGAGGTCTGTCTCTGGTCTCAGATAGGCTCAGATGACTCTTGGGCTCCCCAGAGGCTTTTGTGCTGCGCTGGGGTGTGCAACAGCTGGTGGGAGCACACTCAGAGGGAGGCAAGGAACCACTTGGGGACTGGTCAGCTCAGACTGGTTTCTATCACTGGTTTCGTGTGCCCAGGAACTACAAGAGTTCAAGGACGCAACTTCTTCCCAGGGTGGGAGTGTGGGGAGGACTGGCATGCAGCTCCCCAGTGGTGCTGTCGGATCTCACGCAGCTCCTATGTCAGATGTGTCAGTCAGCACAGCGTGGCCCTGCCATCCCCATTAACCACAGCACTGGCGCAAATCAGCTCTGAGCCCTGGCAGCTGCAGCGGAGCAGGACAGGGCTGAAACGGGGATAACAGGCCCTCAACTGCCCTCACCAAGTCATGCAGAGCCTCTCCAGAGCATCCCAGAACTGGGAGAGACTGCGTACAGGACCAAGAGCATCACTGCTTTGTAGCATTCAGCTAGGATGCCTCCTGCCATGGCCTCATCCACTCGGCTCCTTTTCGTTAGTGCCCACGAAGAGCTTTGAAATCTCCAGCTGGAAGAGCCTTTAGACACGCAGAACATTATTAATTCATGTCAATGATTGTTTCGGTGCCTTCGGCTTCGCGTCGCAGTTCTCACACCCCACGCTTTCCAAGGCCTGGGGAGCCTTGGACACAAAGTCCTCTGAGCTATCAGGGCCACGTCGCATAATCGAGGTGATGCCTTGACAATCCACCCCTATTCTGCCAGCAGGATTTGTATTCATCGGGGAGCACAGAGCGGGACGCTCCGGTGGGAATCGATGGCAGTGGATTAGAAGCCATTGATGGTGGGTAATCACCCTGCACCACAATGCAGGAATTTGGCTGGTGGGATTGCTCTGCAGACTCTTCTCAGAGGGGCTCCTCCTTGCCTTTTCCTTTTGGAGCATTTCAACGGGTCCCTGTGTATGTTATGGTAGACGTCCCACAGTGTCTTTGGGCTGTCCAAAGAGCAAGAATAAAAGCAGACAAGGCAGTGAAGGACCTGGCTTGACCCAACCCTGGCTGCAAACAGCTGGCAGTGGGAGGGGGAGGGATGGAACAGGTATAAACTTGTGACCCTTGGCCATTAGGATGAGCAGAGGTAGTGCTGGCTGGTGGGTGGTGCAGAGCTGGGGAGGTGTCCCAAGCAGTCAGTGCCCTCCTGTTGGCTTCTTGGGCCTTTTCATTGCTTTACCTTGATTTCTCTGGCAGGAGACGATGGGCAGACCCAGGCAAGAAGACCCTGGGAGGGTCTTCTCCAGACCCTCATCTCCCTCTCAGAGCATCCTGCCATCGCTGGCACTCCTGGGCTTGTTAGATGACAGCTCTCTTATCCAAAGACAACTCTACTCTCTCCTCCGTCAAGTGCGCCGAACTCTGGGCTATTTACAGCAATTTTTCCAGTGTTTCTGAGTGGCTCTTGGAAAGTTTCCATCTCCATTTCAGATGGGAGGTGCAGCACTTGGCATTGTTTGATAGTGTATGCATGTGCACAGAGGTGGGTGATGGGCCACTTGGCACCACGGGGTCCGTCTGTACACATCAGTGTGTGAGTGCATCAGTGTCTTCTTGGGGAGAGAAGGTCATGGCAGGGCTGTGCTCAGAGACACCCACCAAAGAAATTTCAGATGCTGACATCATCTCCTGTTTTCTCTTACCGATGCTGTGAGTTTTCTTTTCTTTCCACCCCCCTCCTCAAAACTTTTATTAAGAAAACATCAAGCTTACAAACCAAACTACTGGATGGAGATGCCAAGAAAACCACTCGTGTCCAGCCTCGTCTTTGCAGACCAGAGCTGAACTGGACCATCATGTGAGGAACCACCATCTCAACCCAGTCTGCAAATTCAGAGCCTTGCTTCCATCCCATAGGAAGAAGGGAAGAACTTCAGGTTCTGGCTGGTCTTCCTACTTGGTGTGAGAACTTCCAACATGTTATTGTGCCTCATTTCCTCTAGGTGAAGTGAAAACCTGCCCACGTCCCGACCATGGACATCCAGGCCCTGGCACAGGGAATTGCACCCCAGCTAGGCTGGGAGAAGCAAGTGATAGGACGAGGGGAAGAAGTTTTCAGCTGCACAAGGGGAGATTGAGTTGAGATCTTAGGGAGAAATGTTTTCCTGTGAGGGTGGGGAGGTCTTGGCCCAGGTTGCCCAGAGCAGTGGTGGTTGCCCCATCCCTGGAGGGGTTCAAGGCCAGGTTGGATGGGGCTTGGAGCCCCTGGTCCATTGGGAGGTGTCTCTGCCCATGGCAGGGGGTGGAACTGGATGGGCTTTAAGTTCTCTTCCAACTTAAACCATTCTATGATTCTGTGATTCTAAGTGATTCCCTGCCCACTGCAGTGGAGTCTCGGGGACAGGAACCCTCAGTGTCCTGCAGACCATCAGATACATCAGCCCTGAGGTCCAGCATGGTTTCGAGAACTTAATGCTTGTGCCTGGCAGGAGAGCTGAGGTACATAATTCCACCATTGGAGCCAGGCTTTCAGGCACAAGTGTCTCTAATTATTAATTAGTTGATGAGGTTTTATTACTTCTTAGTACAGCTCCTGTTGCCTGTGACACTTACTGGCAAAGAAGAGGAGAGAGGGCTCCTGTTGCTCACACATGTTCAAACATGGCTGGGCAGGAATAACTGATCTACAAAGGCTGTGAGCCCTTGTCTCACACTGTCATGGGGGGTCAGAGCTGTAACGCCCCTGGTCTGGTTATCAGACTTGATCCAGCCCTGCCCAGCATGATTTTCTGCCCACTCTGGCTTTGGCACATGCAGGATGCCTTGGCCACACTGTGCCCTCTTTGGGATTTCTCCAGGTAAGTGTGAGCATGGTGGGAAATAGAGGACCTGGCACCCGGACATGTCCCTCTCCTGGTCCTGATCCAGAGCAAACCTTTTCCCAGCTGCCTCTCCGCAGCCAGGAAGGTCTGTGGGAGCCACAAACCAGCTGTGCGGCACCGAGGTCCACCTGGCAGCAAGCCACCCTCCCCAGCACCAGCCCTGGCACTCCCCACCTCCCTGTCCCTGCTGCCACCTCAGCTCCAGTCTCTGCTCTCTGGGCAGATGGGGAGAGGTCTCACCAGCTGCAGCCACCGTGCCAGGAGCTGGCTGGGATGACCCGTGCTGTTGACTCAGCCCACGCTGAGCTGCTGGCACGGGCCGGTGGCAGGAAGGGTTAAGTGCGATTGGGAGGCTCTGACATTTTGCTAATGTGCTGTGTTAATTGATTCGCTCATTTCCATTTGTTCCTGTTAAAGAGAGACAGATGAGAGTGGTCCTGCAGTGCAACGACTTGGCAGGGAGCGTCTCCGCTGCGTGCAGATGTGCTCCTGACTCATTTATTACCATCAGGCCTCCAAGCTACCAGCGAGCCCGAGCATCGCGTGAGGCTGTTATCTCCAGGATCAGGGAAGAGCAAAGCACCAGACCCTCAGCATCCCCCCTGGGGCACGAAGGCCACGACCTTGCACAGGCTGATCCCACCTGGGGAAGCACAAGAAGCTGCTGCATTTGGGAAGAGGGAGAAAGTCAAAGAAAGGGACAACAGCCTCTTTAGAAAACACAGGGATGAGGGAAAAGCTGAACTGTCTTCAGTCAGTGAGGATCTAATTGAAACAGCTTTTTATGTAGAGTGTTTAGAACCATAAAATCACAGAATCAAGGGATGGTTTGCGTTGGAAAGGACCTTAAAGCTCAGCCAGTTCCACACCCTGCAGGGACATCTCCCACTGGATCAGGGGCTCCAAGTCCCATCCAACCTGGCCTTGAACCCCTCCAGGGATGGGGCAGCCACCACTGCTCTGGGTAACCTGGGCCAGGGTGTCCCCACCCTCATCATGAAGAATTTCTCCTGAATGTCTAATCTAAAACTTCCCCCTTCCAATATAAAGCCATTCCCCTTCATCCTGTCAGTACAGGCCCCTGAAAAAATTCCCTCCCCATCTTCCCTGGAGCCTCTTTTAGTACTGGGAGCTGCTCTAAGTTCTCCTCTGAGCCTACTCTTCTCCTGGCTGAACACCCCCAACTCTCTCAGCCTGTTCCCATAAGGGAGGTGCTCCAGCCCTTGGACCATTTCTGTGGCCTCCTCTGGACTTGCTTCTACAGTTCCTTCTCCTTCTTATGTTGGGAAATCCATAAGTAGACACAGGACTCCAGGTGGGGTCTCACAGGAGTGGAATAGAATGGGAGAATCCCTTCTGTCTACCTGCTGGTCACACTTATTTCTATTGGCTCCAGATACAAGGAGACTTTGTTCTAGCACGTGCCTAGCTCAGGTGCCCCAGCATCGCCCCAACTCATCAAGCTCCACTGAAGCACAGGACCAATATCTTCAGCTTTAGAGATGAGAGGTGGAGGCCAGGCACAGGCAGGTACGTGGCCAGAGGCTGCACAGAGCAGGACTCTGTTCTCTGCTAGGTACATTGCCCTGTGCACAGGCAAGAAGGGATGCAGGCACTGGCAGTGCCTGAAAGACATGGGGTCATTGTTTGCCCTTGTTCTTACCTGCAGCTCTGGAAATGGGAGGCCAGCAGGCAGTAAAACCCTGAGCTCCCCTTGCCCATGCTGGGCAGGCAGCTGTGTCACACCCAGAGCCCCTGCTCACAGGGCCAGGCTCCCCAAGAAATGAAGCTGGATGAGAGCTGAGTCACTTGACCAAACACTTATTTTTCCTGTTGAAAAATGCAATTATGACAAAAATCAAATTGCTGCAGGGGAAGAGCTCAATTTCAGTCAAAATGTTTATTAAAAACTTATTTGCTCTGAACCATTTTGATGCTGAAAGAAAAATATCTCAGCCCAAGTGTCATTATTTGTTTCAGTTTTTCCATAAAAGAAACATCTTGTCCAGGCAGCCTTGGAAGGGACAAGTTAGTCCTTGACCATGACAAGAGCAGCACCAGGTCGGGCTGCAGGTGGGACAGTGAGTGACAGTGAGGACTGTGGGACATCAGTCTGTCTGTGGCCACAGCAGAAAGGTTGGGGGCAGCTCGGATGGAAAGGTTTTGATGACCCTGATCCAGTGGGAGGTGTCCCTGCCCATGGCAGGGGCTTGGAACTGGTTGGGCCTTAATGTTCCTTCCAACCCAAACTATCCTGTGATTCTATGAATTTGCGTGAAAAGGATGGACAATTCATGTCTGCATGAAATCTGCTCCAGCTTTGACTTTCTCCAGGGCTCATAAGGCCACTGATCTCTGAGTCCTGTCTGTGTCCTGTACAGATGAGTTCCCTTTCCTCTTCCCAGTAATCTGCTGGGCTAAAAGCTGGAGAGCAGCTGGCAGCTAAGATCCTACAAGCAGAAGAGGAGGGAAGCTCCAGATCCCCAGGGCAGAGAAGCTGAAACACAGCAGGGTTTTTCTCTCTTGTTATCACTTTAGTCTGAGCGATGTGCAAGCCCTGAGGCCACAGTAGCCTGCT
Source organism: Piaya cayana (assembly GCA_013389865.1). Classification (NCBI taxonomy): domain Eukaryota; kingdom Metazoa; phylum Chordata; class Aves; order Cuculiformes; family Coccyzidae; genus Piaya; species Piaya cayana. Next base: position 41,059 of record WAAB01012057.1, on the reverse strand, counting down.
TGCAGCTATGAAGGAGCAGGGATTTCCCTGGCTGAGCCCTTTATCGATGTGGGAGTGGAGACGGGAGCCTCCTCCACTAAATGCAGGTGGCAGGAACACCAGCCGGCAATTCCCCTGCCAGCAATGCTTGTGGCTGCTCACCCGCTGAGTCTCACTTCTTTCTCCTCCTTCCAAATCCAGCATCACTTTTGTGTCTCCACTTGCCTTTTGCTTTACACTTGCCTTCCACCACCCCCTCCATCTCCAGTTGTTCTTCTAGGAGACCCCAGATTTCCTCCTGGGTTAACTTTTGCCGGGTTCTTCACTCTTTCAGAATTTCCATTCCTAAAGTCACTTTAATCCAAAAGGAAGAATAATTACCTCTACCATTTAGCTAAAACGCAAGATCATAAACTTGTCCATCAGCTGCAGTGAGGTCAGCAACTGACTGTAAAAGGCAAAAGGCATCTATTGCTTCCAAGAGAGGAGATTTCACTCCCTTTTATTCCTGCATCCCCACCCTGACGTCTCTAGTGGGATCTCACCGGAGCTGGGTGGGTATAGCAGCATAAATTGGTTGGAAGAGGAATTAACCTTTTTTTTAGGTATCCCTAGACGAAATTTGTTCTGCACAAAGCTGCGTATCACAGCAGCACTTTTGGCTGTCCTCTCTGTGTGATGTACAGTGGGTCAGGGGCATCCCTTGGCATCATGTCTGCTCCTGACTGGAGCAATGACTCCGTGTGTAAACCAGGGCTTCAGAGGCTGCAGAATGCGCTGTGCCACGGGGAAGGCTCCACCAGAAGGATGTTTTGCTAGAAAACAGATTTCTATTGAGATTCATCACTGACAAGGAGAAACAGAGAGGTTGACTGGGGAAAGTCTGTGTTGCCTCTCTCTCACAGGAGGCTGGTTGGTAAAAAGTTGCTTGTTTAAAAGGAAAGAAACTCATAAATGCACATTTTCCCCTCATATTTTGTCATGCAATTAAATGTAGAATTTGGGGGTAAGTTTTTTTTTCTCTTCCACCTCAAACCTTCTCCCTTTCTGCCTCTTTTTCCATGCCAAGAAAATATGAAGAGGATGAAGTGATAGTGAACTCAAAGCCAATTTTCATCCTCACTTCACAGTGGAAAACTAACCACTCCATCTATGAAGACGAGGAAGGGGAATATTCCACTGCTGCGTTGAAAACATTTCAGCTCTTTAACAAGTTGGGATGGAAAAAATTTGTCTCCTTGACTTTGATGCCTGGTAGGTGTCACTTAAATAACATGACAGACGGAAGCAGACTCCTCCTCCCTTGAATCCACCCACGGAGAGCGTTTCCCCTGTGCCAAACATCCCAGGAGGAACAAATCACGCTTGGGCAGCACATCCCTGTGCCTGTCATTGGGAACACTTGGACATTCAGGGTTTGGAAAGGGATCCTTGATTGTACGTCCTGGGTGAACAACCCTATAAATCCCACATCTGCCACAACGGGTGCACCTAGTGTCTTCCCAGACAGGCAGCAAACCCAGATAGTTTTGAAATTATTTGCGTTTGAACTACTCTGGGAGAGTCTAGGGAGAAACAATCCTCTAGTCTGAGGATGAGTGAAACTGCAAAGGCAACTGGTGGAGAGAGGGAGAGATGCCCAGCACCAGTCAGGATTGTCCCCAAATTGTGGAAGAAGAAGCCACCAGTTTCTCCATCCAGCCGAGCACACAGAGCTCACTCTGCAGCTCCTCAGTGCTCATTCATCCCCACAGCCCCACAGCAAGGATGCTCTGGACCCAGCGTTCTGCAGGTCCCCGGTTCCACCATCACTCAAGTTGGGCTGCATGAGGCTCTGGATTTGTGCTGAAAGTGGGCTCAGTGCTGCTCCCCACGTCAGCGCTGCCCCTCCTCCTCCGCTGCACCCATCACTGCAGCAGTGACCAAGTCTGAGCCTGGGAGGTCGGCCCCAACGAGCGCATCTCTGCTCTTTGTCCCCGTCACGCTGAGGTCAGATGGTTCATATGATTCATGTGGCATGACTCCGCATACGCCTGCTTCAGCTTTGTAAGATGTCAGTTGCCATGGCAACGGGATACAACACATCCTGGCATCGCTTAGGTGAGGTTTTCCAAGCTGGCAGGGTGGGGAGGTCGTCCTCTCCCCTCCTTTCTGAGGAAGCTCGTCATCCAGGCAGGGGCACAGTGGGAGACGCATTAACGAAAGCCTCCTGCCGCCAGCATCCACCTCCCTCGGCCTCCTGGAAAGGCCTCTTCTCCGAGGCTTCCCCGCCGGCTGCATCCTGCCTGTCCCTGGCAGCTGTGCAAATCCAGCCGAGGTCCCCTCCCCCTCCACTGCTGCCAGCCAGAGCAGAGCTTTACCCCGCTGATAGCATCTGTTCTGCTTTTCAGGGGGGAGTTTGCCCTGTCTGATTCAGAGAAACCCCGGGTGCATCCCGAGGAAACTCTCCAAAACAGCAATGAACCAGTTCTGGGGAAGAGCATCTTCCTAAAGGTGTGTCCCTTGCTGATCTCAGACCCTGGGACTGGTAGAGATGGGCAGCTTGGTGTTCATCAAGACCTGAACCTGCATCCTATGTGCCAGTGAGTCCCGTCTGATTCTAGGTTCCTCCTTGGTGCTGTCATTTCCCATGGGAATAAAGCCTGGGATGGATTCTGAAACCTCTGTTTCCTGGGAAGGAATGTCCATCTTCACCCCAGCTGTGGTTACAGTGGATTGCTGGTCCCACATGGGAAGGTGTCATCTCCCAGCATCTTCCCTGAGCCTTGGGGCAGGCTGTTTGAAGGCTGTGGGGTAGCAGACATGCCGGAGCAGAAGCAGTTCTCCAGGAGCAGGTAGGCAGGGAAAGACTCAAGGTTGCTGAGAACAAGGCCAGGGCAGCGACTTACCAAGGCCCCAGGTGTGCTGGAGACGCAGCTCAAACCAGGCTGGCTGCTACCTGGTTGTTGTGTAAAGCTCCAGTAGTAGACGTGGGGCTGTTAAATCCTTTCTGCTCAAATGATTTAGGATCTTCTTGGCATTCCCTTTAACTCCTTTCCAATTTCCCTATCTTGTAATTTCTAATTTTGGGTTTGCAAAGCTGTGGAAAGCTTCTGGATCAACCTTTCATGAGATGGTGTCAGCCCAAGGATACCAGCACTGATGCATCAGGCTGAGGACTTGACCCTTGCTCAGTAACTCAAGAAGGGAAAGTTCTCATTATTCCCAGCCATCAAGGTGTGTTTGCTCCTCCAAAGGTCACTCCAGGAGGAACTTGCCCCTCTGCCTGGCTCTGGCATGACACATGTAAAGTGAGACAAGGCGGGTGAGACATGGGGAGAGACCTCCAGAATGTAAAGCCTTGTGCAGTGTGGGGCAGAGGGAACACAGAGCACAGAGGGTCACCCCAGGAGGACAAGGGACACAAGAAAGCAGGACACACAACCCCATTTCAGAGTGGTGCATAAAATATGTAGGAGGAGTCCTTCACCCTGAATATGGCTTCCCAAGCCTTTGAGATCCAGAACAAGAGGAAGGAAAAGAGGGCTGTGATGTGTGGGTGAACTGCAGAGCTGGGCTGAAGCCCATCATTACTTGAGCGTACAGAGAACCTTCTGGCAGTGCTGCCCCCATAGCTGGTGGATGCTTGCATGGCCACATCTCTTTGTGGCTGGGGATGCCCAATCTACTGGCATGAAGATCATTCCAAGCACTCACCCCCTGCCCACATCTCCTCCAAGAGGGAAGAGACGAAACAGCCCCAGGAAGAGGATGTCCTACAGCTTCTTTCAGGTCAAGCCGGGTGCTGGGGCTGCCTGGAGCTGTCAGAGCAGGAGGAAAACAGCCAGCAGTTCATCTGCTTCCCCTGTCCCTTCCCCTGCTTCTCCCAAAGTGGAGAGGGGCAAAGCAGGGAGATGTCTATGCCTGTCCCTGCATACTGAGCACAGTGGAGTCAGCTCTGCCAGGGTTCTTAGAGTCTGCTCGCTGGTACAGGGACATGCAGACAGCTCCCAGCTTGATCAGAGCAAAGCTCTTGTGGGGAGGGCACTTCATCCAGAAATGATGTGACACCGAGGGCAATGTCACACTGGAGTGCCTGTGTACCACAAAGAGATGTTATACCTCATCCTCCCTTCTACAAACCCACCCCAGACACTGCCTACCTCAGAAAAATAATTTCCTTGCTCTCCTCCAAGGCTGGGCAAGGCTGGGGAGCATGGCAGATAGCTCTGAACCAGGCGGAGGCTGGGGCGTCAGCTCTGGCAGCAATCACTGTGTTCCTGCCACTTTGCGGGCCTCCTGGGAGCAGAGGTTAGTGGGCAATGCCTATTTATAGATCCCTCAGAGCAGAGCAATCATTTCCCTGGAGCCAGGAGCAACAGAAAATGCCAAATGTATCAAGGATGAGCATCTGCTCCTGCAACCCCTTTGCCGAGCGCTGCTGGCACCCATGCTGGTTGGGTTCACGGGCCCCATTTTAACACTGTTCTCTTGGGGCTCTGGGAAACATGCCAGCCTGGGGGAGTCAGATGGGATGATGTGAGGACTCAGGCAGATGGGCGTGCTGGGTGCCTCACCGGGGATGACAGCTCATGGCCACTACCCATCTCCATGGGCTCTGTGACTGCATCATCCTGCTCCAAAACTTCTGCTCCCAAGGGAACGACCCTCTGCTTCTCTTCATGGTGGATGGAAGGCTGAGCCTGCTGGTGTTGCTACCCCTGTGTCTGGTGGATGCCTGCATGGCCACATTTCTCTGTGAGGGAGCATGAAGGTCTCTCCAAGCACTCCCTGCTCATATCTCATCTCCTCCAACAGGGAAGAGACACAACCTTGCAGGGACCTGAGCATGTGTTGAGCTCACAGCCCATCAGGAGCCAACCCTGGCTCTTGGAAGTGTCAACAGCAGGACTCAATGGTGATGCCTGGCTCCCATTATGCTGCTGCTCTGGGACTTGGCAATGATGCCCCAGAGCACAGCCCAGAGGATGGCTCTGGACTGCTGCAGGTGCTGCTCTGTGCCATCCTCCAACGCTCCAAACCCAGGCACAAGGTTTTGGAACAGGGGGTGCTCATCAGCTTGGTGGAGACAGAAAGCCAGGCTTAGACAAGGCTGTGAGCACCTAAGGGTTGTGTGCACAGCTCTTCCTGCCAGCTCTTCTGGAAGGGACCACATTGGCAGGCATGGGTGAGCACGTGCCACCTCCCTTCTGGTTGTTTACATGCTGCAGCCAGCGTGTGAGTGCCACGGCGGACTGTGCCAGCTCCCACTGCCGGAGAGGGAACCCAGCTCCGCTCTTATGCATGCCTGGAGCTCCCCAGGCAGCGCTGGGAGGTGATGGCCTGAGCCAGCAGCTGGGGCAGAGATGTCTCTGGCTGTTCTGCCGGGGCACCTGGGACAAGCCAGAGCAGGACGTGCAGTTGGCACCAGGCAGGTGCGGTGCAGACCCCAGCCTGGGAGCTGGCAAGGTGTTTGAATGCTCTTGAACAATGATATGTGGAGAATCATGCACCAAGCACATACTGTGAAGCCACAGGCATAAGCCCAACCCCACCTCTCCATCCCTCACAGGAAGGCATCCAACCTCCTGTTTCCTTACTCATCTCCAGGGGCATCCAGGCTCTCCAGCAGCCTCCTTCCAGGAGGGCTGAGGCCACATGAACCTTCCCCTGTCCTGGGATTTTATGGTGTCCTTTGGGGAGCCTGGTCTGTGAGACCCTAGCAAGTCTCATCCACCTGCTTCACCCTACCCCGAAGATGCTTTTGGTTGCCCCAGCAGGAAGGATGCTCGTTGCTGAAGTGGGGATAGTGGCAGGATGGTCAAGGTGTATTTCTCACTGGAGGAGTGACCACACAAGTGCAAAATACAGGATCCTTGCTGCAGTCACTCTGAAGGCTGAGAAAGGGTTGAGCCATAGGGAGAGGATCCCTGCCAGGGTACCTAAAGAGGTGTTCATCTTCACCCACAGTAGCTTCCCTGCATGGGAAGGGTTTGTTGTGGGCCTGGTTACTCCATGCTGCAGGTTTTGGTTTGCAAACAATTCCCTCCATTACACTCTAAGGTCTGGTTTTGCTGGGAGAAACCTCATGGAGGGCTCATTACAGCAGAAAAGCGGATGCCTTTGGTGCAGGTTGGTGACAACATGGGGTTACAGAGCTGTTGGGGAGACAGGGCTGGGCAGAGCAGGTGTTTGAGGGATGCAGGGACCATGTGGGGCTGGTCCCACATCACCTCCAGCCCTGGACACACATGACCCCCAACTCCTCATCACAGTGGGGACAGGGACAGGCAGGTTAGGCAGGACCTCACCTCCCATCCACCCAGCGCTGCCCTGCAGGACAGCTCGCACCCGCACCCAGCAGCGTCGCTGGCAGAAGCACCGCAGCCTCATGAGGGAAGCGGCAGAGATTGAGAGCAGAGCCCTTGGCTGCTGCCACTTCACGGCACCATCTTCATGATACGGCGTTGCCTTGACAACTGCAAAGGGTCTTTTACTGCCTGTCGGCTGCTGAGACAGAAAAGGGGGGGAGAATAAAAAAAAGAGAGGAGAGAGGGAAAAAAAGAGCATTAACTGCCTGTTCCTCAAAGTCATTTGCACCACGGGAGAGGAGTGTAGAGTGTGGTCAAGGCTTGTCCATGGCATCCCCTACCCCACTGAGTACGCGCATGGACTGACCCACACAGGGACTTCATGGTCCAGCACTTGTGAATGATCCCCAGCAATAAAAGGGTTCCTTCTCCTCCCCGACCAGTGCCTCCCCATGACCTTGGCATCAAGGAGGAGCTGTGGCCACCTCATGGCGTGGCACAGCCTTGGGGCAGCACCTGAGATCAGCTGGGTTTGTCAGCTTCGTTGATCAATGTGTCCTGTGATTAGGACTTTGTGCTATCCACCCCCTTTGACACCCAGCGTGCTTCCCTTGCTCGTGGCTTTTCCCAGACCCAGGAATGGTCCCGCCTCACCTCTCTGCAGACAGCCCAGCCACTTCATATCTGCAGGTGCTGGGATGGGGCTTCCTCACAACACTGTATACACGCCCAAGATTTCATGGCAGAGGAAAAGAAGGAAATTTGGCTCACCTGAGTCAAAAAGAGTGACACCAGGAACGGACACAACTGGTGGTTGTCTTTTATGAGAATTTTATGGGCACTATGACTCATTCTTGATGTGTATGGTCCTTACTTCTGCATGAATAGCACTGCCTATGCCACCCTTGGTCTGAAATGCTGGGCCAGAACCTTAGATTCATCCTAAAAGAAACACAAACTTGCCACCTGGAGTTGCTCCTAAGCTCACAGTCGCAGTGTGAGGAGCTTGACAAGCCCTGCAGTCACTTCTCAGCACTCAGACATGGATGGGGTGGACAGGGAGAGAGTCTAATAATTGCATACGAAAGGACCAAAGGCTCCTGGTGATGTAGGGTATGGTCACATTGCCCGGTTCCAGGCAGCTCAGCTGGCATGAGATGTCCCATGCTGGAAGGTCGATAGCAATAAATAGTTGCTGGTAGAACAGACTCATCTGACCTACTTTGGACAGCTATGGGCTGAAGGGCACCCCACCAGCTGTCCCTCCGCTGACTGTCTAGACAAGGAGTGCCGCTGCAGATGTCTGAGTGCAGTCAGATGAACCCGACAATGCTGACCTGCCCCAGGCTGTGGAGGATTGCAGAGGGAGAACTTAGACCCAAAACATGAGTCTCTCGGACAGTCAGACCTTTTTCTGCCATCAACCCTGGCTTCCAGGGATGAGCATGCAGTATATGAGCAGAGAAGTCTATGATGTAGGTCATCTATATGGGATCAGGCTGTGGACAGTTGCTGGTTAAGTCATAGAATCATAGAATCATAGAATGATTTTTGTTGGAAGGGACCATGAAGGTCATCTAAAATTCACTCCTTGAGGTTTGCTGTAGGGAGTCTGAGACAGCAGCTTCCTGAAGGCGAGCAGGAGCGATATGCATGATGTTCATGAAGTTCAAATTACAGCTGGTGTCCTGAGTGCTCCAGGGTTCTCCACAACATGTGATCTGGATGAGCCCTCTGTCCTCAGAGTCCTCTGCCCTGGAGCCCACCTGCACCTCCACAGCTGGCCTGCTCCATACTTCCCTGAAGCATGTGGGCACAAGAACTGCACCCATAAACCTGGTGTCATCAGTTCACATGTGGGATCAGATATGTTGTGAGTCCAGACATGTAGCAGGGGATCTGCAAACGTGGACAGGCATCTTTTGACATCCCAACACAGCTGCATAATCCAGAGAGGCTGAGGAGTGGGGCTCTGTACTACAGTAATATGAACTAGCACTAACACCTCAACAGATCTAGGGAGTGGGGCAGACACATTCACAACTCTCTGTCTTTCCTGGAGAAAGTTCTTATAAGAAATGAACTTTTCCAAAAAGATTCCTGCACCTAAACAACCCAGGAGCAATCATGAGTCTTTCTGAAGTTGTTGCCCTGAGCAGAAAAGCATCTCTGCTCCCCAGGGGCACTGGACAGAAAATATGCACTAGGTAGCATCACTCTGAAGAACCCATGAGCCCTGAGATGGTCTGTGGTTGGAGGGAGATTCATACGGCCCTAGCTGAACCCAGTGATTTCCCAGCCCGGTCGCATCCTTCAAGTCCTGACCACACCTGGAATGTGCTAAAATCCAGCTGTGAGCTGCAGGGTGTGCTGGGTAATGTATGCAAAGGAGTTCTGTCCTGCCTTGTCCAACACAGCCTCTAACTGCCCCTGCTGAGCCCCCGCATGTATCACTGCTCCTTCCAGCACTGGATATCCCGGAGCAGGGGTCTCTGGTGCGGAAGGGTTAAAAACATGCTGTAGGGTGGCAAAGTACCGGGGTTTCTGGTGGCCCCTGTGGGTGCTGGCAGCTCTCCAGCTGTTTGGCCACCTGTGGCAGCTGCTGCTTCCTTCAGAGGCTGCTGTCGTTCCTTTTAAATTGATGATGCTATTGGGCTTTATTTAAATCCCCAGCTCTTTCCCTTCCTATAGTGCTCCATGATGAATATTGGCTCTACTTCTCTCTCTCTCTTTCTCTTCCTCATCATCCGGACTCTGAACTGCCCAGGGATGCATGTGGAATGACTTTCTACCCATTGTCAAGCACTTACAGTATCCCATAAATAATCTAATACTTGTTTGGGCTAAATGTAATTAAGATCCTTACTCCATGCTTGGCGACACTGACCGGCCATAACGCCAGTGATTTATTGTGTTGTATTGTTTCGGGCTTTAATTGCATGCTGGAGTTTGGCACTACACTGACAGCTTCTCCCAGGAATGATATGTTTACACTGCAGAGGAGTTGGGGCTGATAACTGTATAAAGCAGTTTAATAACGACGAACACCCTTCTAATACGGAAACCTGTTGAAGGTGGTGCTCTAGGAAGCTCATTCTGAGAGCAGAGTAGGAAGTTCCCCAGAGAAAATCAGCTCCTTTTTATGCACAGAATATTTGCAAGCTGCTTGCGATTGTAGTGATTGTTACGGAAAATGATGTGAGAGTTCTATTTTCCTTCAAATAATTTAACTCTGTGGATCCTGTGGGTATTTAGTGTGAGGTCTTTGAGCTGGGCTGGCCACATGGTAATCAGTCACATTAAATCACATGGCTCTGCTGCCAGGGCTGGATTGGAGAATGCGCTGTGAATATTCATGAAAGGGAATTGGAAATGCAGTCCTCCTGGGTGTGTGGGTATGCCACTTTGGTATTGCTTTTGTGCCAGGAAATCAGCATGGCACAACTGTTCAGGTGCTGCTCATGAAAACCCACCCAAGGTGAAGCCCTGATGCCTGCGATTTTACCTGACTTGCTGCAACAATACTGGGTCCCCTCTGAAGGATTCTCCTTGCTCGCAACCATAAAATCCACACAGACACCTCCCCACATTGTCATCCACATGCTGGCAACTCCTCAGGGAGGGCAAGGACAGGACGTGGGTCAAGGTTCTAAGCTGCAAGAGGGGAGGCTGAGATGTGATTTTAGGAAGAAATGTTTTGCTGTGAGGATGGGGAGGCCCTGGAACGGGTTGCCCAGAGCAGTGGTGGCTGCCCCATCCCTGGAGGGATTCACGGCCAGGTTGGATGGGGCTTGGAGCCCCTGATCCAGTGGGAGGTGTCCCTGCCCACGGCATGGATGGGACTGGATGGGCTTTGAGGTTCCTTCCAACCCAAACCATTCCATGATTCTCTGATTCTATGTTTTCAGTAGCACAAGATATTACAGAGCTCAGCAGGGAAAAGCCTGGGCTGTCCTCAGCGTTACAGCTTCCCTCCATTCTCTCTGATTCACCCTCAGCACCTCCTCCCGTTATCATTGCTTTCTCTTATTGATACACACTGCTTCCAAATTCAGACCAATGCTGTCCTGCTCCTCTGCTGTGTTGTTCTCCTCTCTGGCACAGACTCCATGGGGCTGGTGAAAAGCAAGTCAGCTTCTGCCAGCCTTCCTGGATAAACAGGATTAAACCCCTTGTTTATTCCTTCTCCACCAGAGCAAGGACAGGAGGGGCAGAAGTGAGGATCTTATCTTTTTCTTATCTCCGGTGCAGCTGCTTCTCTGTGGTTGTGGAGTAGCGATGTCCCCAGACCCTGCTCACGTAGACACGTGCCTGATCTTGACCTTCCTTGTGTGAACAGGGGGCTCTCTTCAAGCACTGCTTTGTTTCTAGCTGTCAAAGCCTCTAGGGAGAACCTGCAGCTACCTGATTGCAACAGGTACCAGGGGAAAACCACAGCAAACCTGAGCCCTTTTTGCACAAACAGGTACATTTAAAAACACCTGAAAACCTCAGCACGTAACGCTTTTGTAACTCTGTCCCCTTCTTTCTCTTATGGATAAATATCCATGATTCCTTGTGATTTCAAGCCAGACCAAGAGAGACCAATTGGTCCAGAGGTTTCTCCAGAGCATGGCCTTTTATCTTTTTCTCTCAGCTGGACCACCTCACAGCTAGCACCCTGGGCTGCAGCAGCGCTGTACTTCATTCTGGTGTCAAAGCCCTCTCAGGCTGGGAAAGTGTCTCTAGACACAAAAAAGAAATCATAGAACTACAGAACCATTAAGGTTAGAAAAGACCTCTATGATTATCAGGTCCAATCTTCAATACAACCCCGCTGTGCCCACTGAACCATGTCCCTAAGAACCACTTCTACACAGTTTTTTGAACCCCTAAAGGGATGGAGACTACCACAGTCCGGGGCAGCCTCTGCCAGCACTTCACCACTCTGTCAGTAAAGGATTTGTTACTAATATCCAATATAAATTGGTCCTGGTGCAACATGAGGCCATTTTCTCTCATCCCAAAGGTTCAGAGCATTGTTGCTGTGCATCTCATCAGCAAACAAAATTTGTGTCCATTAACGTATGGGGCAGAGGTGCCAGAGCTGGATGCAGCAATGTGGTTTGGCCCATCGCAGTTAGCAATGCTGCTGCACACATCCTCACCAGTCCTCCTGGGTCACTCCTGGGGCTGCCCCTTCAGCCCCCCTCCTGCTGGGTACATCCAACTAATTGCTTTCCAACTGAAATCAAAGCAGGGCTTAGAGAAAGCCTTTCCTTCCCTTGCCAACCTCCTGGCCTTGGCCTGGCCCTTTAGCCTAATTGAACTGAGCTAAAGCAAGGTTATTTGGCACCTGCAGGGCTGTGGAGCAATTACAGAGCACCCTGAGTTATCCCCATGCTTGTATCCATGCCAAAAACCATGGAGCATGCTGTGCAGAGCCTTGCATGGTCTTTTTGGGTAAGTGTTGTGACCTCCTTTGTAAAGCCTGCTTGGATTCTGCTAATAGGAAGTACTGTGCAAGACTGAAATAGTGACTTTACTGTAATGGGAGATTTAGAGAAGTGCATGCACAGAGCCCTGCAAGGGGAATGGTGTCCTGATCCCTCTGGATGGACACAAGGGTACCTCAAAGGATCCTGGAAATGCTGTGCTGAGGAGGGGAGATGTCGGGGCTGGGTAGTGTCCTGGTGCTGGGCTGCTTGCAGGCAGCAGCGTGTTGAAGGAGCTGGTCTGTCATCTCTCCAGCCTTGAGAATGACAGATCCACAGCTGCACTTTGCAATGAGTTCACCAGCTCACAGGCCAGATCAAAGCACCGGACACTGGCACCAGCCCTCTCTGAGGAGGGTTGAGCATCCACCCAAGCCCTGTGCTGTGGGGCCGTGCCCAGGCCTCAGCAGTGAGTGACTGCCTGTCTGGTTCCATTATCCATCATGTGGTGCCAAGTGGTGAAGGTCAATCACAGTGGAATATGTGCAAAAGGCACCTTGGACCCTGGACAGACTTGGGGATACACAGAGACCACCATGTCTCCCTCCCTCCCACGTGCACATGGGTGTTTGAGTCTTGCACAGAGCTGCAGTGGTGAAGAACCTAGGACTCTGGCGTGACTCATCAGTCATTTGCTTCCTCTCTTTGCTGCCTTTTATTGTTCACACCTCCAGCCCCAGCTGAGGGCACAGCAGGGTGTGCCTGGCACCCTGCAAGGACAGGCAGGGGATGCCAGAGCTGGTGCCCTGCAACAGAGCAAAAATGAGACCCCAGTGAAGCANGGCACCTTGGACCCTGGACAGACTTGGGGATACACAGAGACCACCATGTCTCCCTCCCTCCCACGTGCACATGGGTGTTTGAGTCTTGCATGGAACCGCATTGGTGAAGGACCTAGGACTCTGGCATGACTTATCGGTCATTTGCTTCCTCTCTTTGCTGCCTTTTATTGTTCACACCTCCAGCCCCAGCTGAGGGCACAGCAGGGTGCTGGGGATGCCAGACCTGGTGCCCTGAAACAGCGCAAAAATGAGACCCCAGGGAAGCGAGCTTCTGGGACAGCTTTGGACCTGGGTTGATAGAGTCGCACATCAGAATTATGGAATGGTTTAAGTTGGAAGAGAACCTAAAATCCATCCAGTTCCACCCCTGCCATAGGCAGGGACACCTCTCGCTGGATCTGGTTGCTCCAAGCCCCATCCAACCTGGTTGTGAACACCTCCAGGGATGGGGGAGCCACCACTGCTCTGAGTAACGTGGGCCAGGACCTCCCCACCCTCATAATGAAGAATTTCTTCTTAATGTCTAATCTAAATCTTACCCCTTCTAATTGAAAGCCATGATCCCCAGGATCTTCGTGGGGCTCAGTCTATGCCCTTGAGGGTTAATTCTGACTGAGAAACACAGGGAGGGGAGGGCCTGAGGGAAGAGGGAAGGCAGGGTGGAGTGCTGAGCCCACCAATGCTGTGGTACCACATCTGTCATATCCTCTACCCCATAGTTGGGATGACTTTGGTTTTGTTTTCAGGATAGCTTTTAGAAACTGGGTTTTGGCCCAGTGACAAGGAGATGTGCTTTTGCACACACAGACCTTCACATATATAGACATGNGGGAAGAGGGAAGGCAGGGTGGAGTGCTGACCCCACCAATGCTGTGGTACCACATCTGTCATATCCTCTACCCCATAGTTGGGATGACTTTAGTTTGGTTTTCAGGATGGGTTTTAGATGTGCTTTTGCACACATAGACATTCACATACATAGACATATATCATGTACATACATGTTCATGTGAGAACCCACACATTAAAATCTGTGATGGGCATCCCTGATGCCAAGATCACAGAACCACAGAATTACAAGTTTGGAAAAGACCTTTGAGATCCTCAAGCCCAACCACACCTGTCCGCTGCTAAATCACATCCTGAGCACTTCATCCACTTGTCTTGTAAAGCCCTCCAGGGTCGAGGGCTCCACCACCTCCCTGGGTAGCTTCTGATAGTGCTTGATAACCCTTTTGGTGAAGAAATGTTTCCTGATAACCAATCTGAACCTGCCCTGGAGCAACTTGAGGCTGTTTACTCTCATCCCATCACCTGTAGCTTGGGAGAGGAGACCAGCATCCACCTCAATACCACCTCCTTTCAGGCAGTTGTAGACAGTGATGAGCCTCAGCCTCCTCTTCTCTAGGCTAAACAACCCCAGATCCCTCAGTCACTCCTTATGACACTTGTTCTCCAGCCCCATCACCAGCTTCATTGCACTTCTCTGGATGTGCTCTAGCCCCTTAATGTCTTTCTGTTATTGAGGGGCTCAAAACTCAACCCAGAATTTGAGATGCAGCCAGAGATTATTTGAGATAAACTGGTTATTCAAGATAACCTGTTCTGAGACCCACTAGCAGCCCAAATCCTCCTACCCTCCCACCTGGGCTCCAACTCTCCCTCCCTACCACACAAATTAAGGGATTTACACCACGATCTTTTCAATCTCTCCGTCAATAGATTTCTTCTTTTGCCAGCCGATTTTTCTCCAGCCCAAGCTCTTTCACTTCATTAATGCGCCCAGAAGGGAAGAGCAGCTGCCTGCATTGTCTGTCTATGAAAATTTCTTGCGCTGCTGGATTTGTAAAACAACTGATTAAAGACAATGCAATTAATTATTCCTTGATGAAATAGTGGAAATTATCCTGAAAAATGAAGAAATTTAGCAGTGGAACATTAAATCCCCATAATTATGTCATTTCTACAAAGAGGGCAGGAAGGTGAAGGATAAAAATAAAACGCAGGCGCAGGCTTTGTGCTGGAACCTTGCCGGGTGTAGTGGGATGCGGTGCCCTCCAGCCAGGTCCTGCTTGGACATCTGCCCTGCAGGACACCCGTGGAGACCCTCTGCAGGCAAGAGGCATCAGTTAAGTGTGGTCGGGTCCTGTTGAGCCCTTGCATGTCTGGCCAAGGCACCTCCTGTGCTGCAGGCTGGGTGTGAGCATCCAGCTGTGCTTACAGCATCCTCCGTCACACAGACCCCGGGGTGTGGTTGAGGAAATGCTCACACCCTGGCACCACCACCACCCCTTCTGGGTCTGCCCTGGAAAGTCTGAGATGCCTTGGAGAGGAAGCTGTGGTCCAGCCTCCGTCTTCCTCACCCCTGCTCCTCTCAGATAGGATGAGACTTTGGCTCCAGCTCCTCCCGGGGTGCCGACACCCAACTCCTGCTCGGGTGCTGTGGGCAGCACTGCGTTCAACCCCAGATGATCTCCCAGGATATGCTTGGTGCACTTGCACCCACTGTATCTCAGCACCTGGGTTGTCCCCCAAATCAGGGGGTGTCTCCTCCTGGCGATGTCCCCTCCACATCTCACCAGCATGATCTCCATCCACCCACCTCCTCCAGCATCCTCTGCCCCACACTGTCTTCTGACTGTTTCTTGCTTGTCATCACTTCACACGCTGTTTCCCTTCTCATTACCAGTTCCCACTCCTTTTTCTCTTGCTCAGCTTTGGATCTCTCTCTGCCCTCCCTGGTACCATGTACATCCTCTTCCTCCCTGCCTCTCACTGTCTGCATCCCTGCCAGACCCATGATCTGGGAGGAGAGCTGACCCCAGGCACTGCTCTGCGTTCCCTGTTCCACCCACGCTGCCCGTGTCTATCCTGCCTTGTGTGCGTGCGGGTGCTGGTGTCCGTGATGATGCTTTTGCACTGTCAGAGCAGGGAGAATCCCCACCACGGGAGGAGGGATCAAGCGCTGAATCACAGTCCCAGCACGGGGAAACGTGGGAGGCAGGGGGAGCGCAGTGTATGGGGAGAGGATATGCCTCCTCCACACTCGCAGCTGGGGACTGTTGATTTTATTTATTTATTCTATTCTGAGATTTATCAAACGTGGGACTGGAGCCTTCCCGAGCCTGGTGTGCGTGGAACGAATCCAGGCCCCACATACCACCTGCCGAAATGTAATTACCAGATGCGTTAAATGAATAAATCTTCCGGGCACCGTTTTCTGTTAGCACTGTGAAACCCACGGGAAAAGCCTCTGACTCTGCTCTGAGCTGTCTGTGCCACCTCCACCACTCTGAGTCTCCTGCCTACCCTGGGCACAGGGGCTGGGACCTGGACAGGTCTGCACTGAGCTCCTCCAAGGTCGTCACCATCAAGTCATTTGGGAGCAGCTTTATGTCCCTCAGTCCTTCTCAGCATAAGGGGTGGACTGCAGGGGAGACCCTGCCCACTGCATGGGTGCTGCAGCTCTGGGAGGAGTAAAGTAAAGAGATTTCATGGTTTATGATAGTGAGCAGCGTGCTGAAGGGATTTGAGAAGAGATAGGATCCCCATGGGATCATAGAATCACAGAATCGCTTGGTTGGAAAAGACCATTGAGATCATTGACTCCAACTGTACCTGTCCACTACAAAACTAGATCCCTGAGCACTTCATCTCTCCAGCTTTTATACCCCTCCAGGGGTGGTGACTCCACCACCTCCCTGGGCAGATTCTGCCAGTGCCTGACACCAAGCAGGAGGCAGGCATGAGGTGCCCAGAGGGATAATCCATGTAACGCATTGGTGAGCAGAGTTGGGCCCTGGGGTCAGGAGAGGGTCTCCACCTCAGTCCTGGAGACCAGACATCCTCATCCTGGCATCAGGAATGGGTCTAAGGTGGAAGATCCCTGCAGGGTGACTCAGACCTCCTTCTGCAAACACCTTAGGAAAAGCACCTAAGCAGGACACTTGTCCTCTTTGGGGACAGGGTGCTCTCTTGAAGCGTTCTCCTTCCTTTTTATTTCATCGCTTACACCTCTCATCTGAATTCCTCTTGGCTGAAGTCTGCGGGATGCAGGGCTCACAAAAAAAGTTCAGTCCCCAAAATGGTCTTAAAGTCAGGCACAGCCAGGCCCGTGTTCCTCCTTGCGCCTCCTTCAAGAGGGGTCCTTGGGTAGAGTTTGCTTTCTGTTTATCGATGCATTTCTGAAAGTTCTACTCTTTCTGTGAGCCTCAGCTGCCCCCCTTCAGAGCTTTTAGCTAGAAACAAAGCCTCCAAAGTCAGACTAATTGCTGTACTGGTTCATAGTTTTCTAATTCCAGTAAAAAAAAAAGGAAAATGTGATGATGGAAATGCAGGCTGAAGGAGCATGGGTGTTGAGGACAGCTCATAAAAATTGTTTTGCGCCCATTTTCTGACCATTTCTACTAATCACATACCATGAAATGAACAGTTTGCAAACACCCCATGGGCTGAAATTTGTTTGCATAAACTATTCAGTGAATACTTGCAGATAACAAATTCATTTGCAGAAATCAGGATCAGCTTCTCAGCAATTCGCAAATGGGAAATAAAAAAAAAAAACCCAAACCAAACACGAACTTCAATGAATTGTGCACAAGGAGCTGCTTCCTGCAGAACCCTGTTCGCATTCCCGGCGATGCAGATGGGTTTGATGGTGGTGCAGAAGGGCTGCGTCACTGTCTGGTGCAGTCAGCAAGAGCTGAGATTGTTTAGGGTGGAAGGTTTGTGGGGACTGCATTTAAAGAAATGCCACAATTAGGACCAGAGGGTCCTTAGGAAGCGGGGAGGGATTTCAGAGTCACAGATCTCAGCTGGGCATACAAGGATGGTGTGAACTCTCAGGGAGCCTGTATGCAGCCCCAAGAAATTGGGTTGTAAAGGAGACCTTTGCAACACAGTCCTCGGCACAGAAAGGACATGGATCTGTTGGAGTGAGTCCAGAGAAAGCAACGGAGATGATCTGAGTGCTGGAGTACCTCCACTGTTAGGACAAGCTGAAAGAGCTGGGGTTGTTCAGCCTGGAGAAGAGAAGGCTCAGGGGAGACCTTAGAGTAGCTTCCAGTGCTGAAAGCGGCTCCAGGAAAGCTGGGGAGGGTCTCTGGATCAGGTAGTGCAAGGATGGGAGAAGGGGGAATAGTTTTGATTTGAAGGAGGGGAGATGGAGATGAGATCTTGAACAGAAATGTTTTGCTATGAGGGTGGGGAGGCCCTGGACTAGGTTGCCCAGAGCAGTGGTGACTGCCCCATCCCTGGAGGGGTTAGATGGGGCTTGGAGCAACTGGATAGAGAAGGAGATGTCCCTGCCCATGGTAGGGATGGGACTGGATGGGCTTTGAGGTTCCTTCCAACCCAAACCATTCCATGTTTCTATGAACACAATTCTCTTTTCTTTTTAAATAGAACAGCATTACTGGAAATTTGACCTTTTTGGGGTGCTGACAGCTGGTAAACCTAGCCATGTACCCAGCTGAGTGGGACCCTCTTTTTTTTTGCTGCCTCCAAGAGGGAATTGTGCTAGGAACAGAAAAGCCAGCAGAGATCTCTGATGTGGATGGTGCGAGCAGGGCTTAGAAGGTCCCTCTCCACCCAGGGAAGCTGCGTTGCACGGTTCTGGCATCTCTGTTCTTGCAGTTTCCTCGTGCTTCCCCCAGGTATCCCTGCTCCTGGAGCTATTCTGTGCTTTCTATTATTTAAGAGTGAAAAATGCAGTTGGACTAGCAGAGTGTGCAGCTATCCCAAAGCAGACAAATGGAGTACATGGGAAAGTCAAGTTTCCAACCACCATTTTTCCTTTAAATATATATACACACACACACGCACACATATTTTTCCCCTCCAAAGAAGAATATTTGATTTCAGACACTTTTTCACATTGTAGATGGTGTTTGATGCTTCTTTTTAACCCTCTGGTATCAAGAGGGATTTGCTGCTACCCAGAGAGTCACAACTCTGAAGGGTGCAGAAAATGACCCACACAATCTATTGGGTCCTTGCTCCTTCAAGGCATCTCTGCTGCCTAGTAGCATCAGGATGGGTTGTGTCCCTGCTCCTCTGCAGGAACTGGAGAAGAACTGGGCTTGGTCCATTGCTGAGCAGGTCCTGGGTCCTGGTGATGGGGTCTGGGAACAGAGGTGCCCCTGAGCCACCTCTGGTGACCTCAGGGTTGGCAACACGGCAATGAGGCACCAGCAGAGGAGGATAGGGTTGAAACCAGCTGACACACCTTGAGCACCAGGACATTGTTTCTCTTACTCTGCCTGCCCCTGTCCTGGCCAGCTGGACCCCAGCCACTCACAGGGAGCCCACCTCCCTCCTTCATAGAAGTTCCGACTTTCCAGGAAGGAACTGAGCTCCAGGATGGAACTGAGAGGTGCTGGGGTTCAAGAACAGGGGTGCCCCAGTCACCTCTGGGGAACAGGGCAATGGAGGACCAACAGAATATGATGGGGCTGAAACTAGCTGACACACCTCAAGCACTGGGACCTGCTTCCTCCTCCTTTGCATGCCCCTATCCCAGCCAGCGAGACCCCAGCTGCCTGCAAGGAGTCCACCTCACTCCTTCACAGCAGCTCAGACTTCCAAGGAAGGAACTGAGCTCCAGGAAGGAACTGAGAGGTGCTGGGGTCTGAGAAATCCTGTAGAGATTTGAGGGTGAGCAACAGGGCAACAAGGATCTGAAAAGGCTGGACCACTGGTCAGAGTCCAATGGGATGAGGTTTAAAAAGGCCAAATGCCGGGTCCTGCACTTGGGGCACAACAACCCTGAGCAGCTACAGACTAGAAGTCTGTCTAGAAAGCTGCCTGGAGGAGAGGGACCTGGGGGTGTTGGTTGACAGTGACTGAACATGAGCCAGCAGTGGCCCAGGTGGTATCTTGGCTTGGATCAGAAATGGTGTGACCAGCAGGTCCAGGGAGGTTCTTCTCCCTCTGGACTCGGCACTGGTGAGACCACTCCTCGAATCCTGTGTTCAGTTGTGGGCCCCTCAGCACAAGAAGGATGTTGAGGCTCTGAAG